>CM051390.1:20361100-20470906 GCA_028015245.1 Cardamine occulta
TTCTTGCATTATATGGGACGTTAACAAAGGTGAGAAAGTCAAAGAGGAGATAAATAAATTGTTTTCATGTTAATTTCAGATTTTTCTGATTCTCAAAATTTTGTGTTTGCTACAAGGTTCTGTCTATCAGATACTGGATGCCCACTGTCATTATGTTCAAGGTGTTGCCTGGGATCCCTTAGGAAAATATGTAGCATCTCTTAGTTCAGACAGAACATGTCGTATATATGTCAATAAGCCTCAAACAAAGAGTAAAGGTGTTGAAAAAATTAACTATGTTTGTCAGCATGTTATCACGAAAGTAGAGCAGCAACGGGGAGATGAAACTAAGGTTAGAGTTTTGGAGAGAATAAGATTTCTTCATGATTCATTGCGAATATTCAGTATGCCTGATTAGTGATTTCTCATTGACATAATATGCAGACAATAAAAACTCATCTCTTTCATGATGAGACACTGCCGTCTTTCTTCCGAAGATTGTCATGGTCACCTGATGGATCTTTTTTACTCATTCCAGCAGGTGATTATCCCTATAAATCAGTCTTAAGCTAGATCATCACATAGTTTACTCAGGTATTATTTATGTTTCTAACAGTCCCTGTCATCACTGTGTTGCATTTGCAGGTTCACTCAAGGTTTCACCCACATCCGAAGCTGTGAATGCTACCTATGTCTTTTCTAGGAAGGACCTTTCAAGGTAAAATAATCACTTCACCGTCTCTTGTTTGGAAATCTTAGTCTTGTGGAACATATTGTAGGCATGTAAGGTCTTCTTTTAGCAGAGTCAAGTGACCTCAATTGCGTAGGCTTATGTATGAGATAATTAGAAAGCCACACAAAGGCTCAGACTCTTTCATTTCTTGTTTTCCATAAGCAGACCTGCACTGCAGCTTCCTGGTGCCAACAAACCAGTTGTAGTGGTTCGTTTTTGCCCTGTTGCATTCAATCTCCGGGGTTCAAATCCTGGTACATATTATGTTTTCTTTTAACATTTTTTTAGATGTTTGTGTATCTTTTCTTTCATCTGCTCATTTTGGTGATCCCAAATGGTATTTTGGATCATGCAGAAGAGGGTTTCTTCAAGCTTCCTTATCGTCTTGTCTTTGCCATTGCAACTTTAAATTCGGTGTACATATATGACACGGAGTGTGTCGCTCCAATTGCAGTCTTAGCAGGTCTCCACTATGCTGCAATTACCGATATAACATGGTAAAAAGAATATACACATTTGTATTTCACATCTGAATGATATTTCTCCAAATATTCATAGTTTTGAATTGTAACCAATGATCATTTGTTCAACAGGTCACCCAATGCCTCGTATCTAGCACTGTCTTCACAAGATGGCTACTGCACATTAGTTGAATTCGAAGACAACGAACTAGGAGAATCCATCTCCATATCAGGTTTGCTCCTATAGATCTTTCGCTCTCTACCTTTTAGAACCTGATTTGACCAATCAAATTTAATTGCAGTCGGAAAGAAACCCGTGGATGGTGAGGAGAAAAAACATGTTTTAGAGAAAACCGATGAGCTGATGACCGAAACAGAACGAGGCGAGAGCAAGAAACAGGCTGGATCAGAACAAAACGAAGAGAACAAACATCCATTGCCGAACAAAATTACCACGGATGGTGAGGAGAAAGAGCAGAAAACCGATGAAGTGATGACGGAAACAAGACAAGAGGAAGAGAAACAGCCATTACAGAGCAAAGTTAACACACCTGTCTCAAATAAACCAGCTAGGAAGCGCATCACGCCTATGGCTATTGACCCCAAATAGTATACTAACTACTGATGTCTACATTTTTTGTTTCCATCTGTTTTACTCACCTACAAATCCATCTAAGTATGTTATAGCGCGGTATTTATTTTTTCTGTGGGTGTAGGTATTTCATGATGTGGTACAAGAAAATTTCCGAAAAAACATATGTATGGATTTAAAGAGATCAAGCTTAAACACATGACCATGAGACACAATAGTTCAGTTGTGGACAAGTTTAGTTAGTCATGTCTCGTCTAAAACGCAGTGTACATGAACCCAAATGTATGACAAATGAGATGGGTTTGTGTAGATAATGGACTCGTATAAATGAGTTAGTTGGCTGGGCATCAAAGTCTCAAGGCCCAAAATTCATGTAGCTAGTCTGCTAGTGCAACGGTCCGTGTGTCTAGGATGTTGACGTGTTGTGTTGTTTTGCTTTTTCAGACCGTTTACACCTATGACACGTAAATTTTCTATTGCTGAAAAGTACTAATGTGTACTATATAATTGGCCGGTAAAAAAAACCATTATTTTTACCCTAATTTTAATTTCCAAACCCTTTCTTCCCTAATAGCCGTAAAAAAAAAAACCCAGAAAATTTTACTCTCTCATCTCCAATGGCCATCGCTCTCAATCCCTGAATCTCATCTTCTGTCTTTTTTCTCTCAATCAGACTTCAATTATTCTTCAATTTCAATTTTTTTTTCCTAATTTCAATAAATTTTGAATAACGTTTACACATATACAAACATATATACACAAATATATCTCTCTCTCCTTCCAATGGATTCTCCCAAACTGCCGTACTCTCTCTCCGCCTCTTCCTCAACTCCATTAGCTACCTCCGCCGTTAAACCTCACCGGAAAAAGCTACCTCCCCGTTATTGCATCCTCATCATCATCGCCATGTCCTCCATTCTCCTCCTCCTTTTAACTCTTCTCATCTACGCCACCGTCTCCAAATCCTCCCGCAACAACCGTAATCCACCACATCAATCCCCCTCCTCCGGTGATCCTCCTCCTCCTCCTTTTCTCCTCCGCCAGCACCTCCTTCTCCTCCACCAATCGCTCAGATTCGTCTCGCATGTAACGCAACACGTTTCCCAGACCACTGCGTTACCTCCCTCTCAGAACCGGGTCGGGTCCCTCCGGATCCTAAACCGGTTCAGATAATCCACTCGGCGATTTCCGTCTCCTCAGAAAATCTCGAATCCGGCCAATCGAAAATCAAATCTATCCTAGACTCGTCCGCAGGGAATAAAAACCGAACGAACATCGCCAACATTTGCCTCGAGATCCTCTCTTACTCGCAACACCGCACCGAATCGACGGACCTCGCCGTGAAAAGCGGCGAAATGAAAGACGCTCGTGCGTGAATGAGCGCAGCTCTAGCTTACCAATTCGATTGCTGGTCAGGTCTTAAAACCGTCAACGACACGAAGCAAGTCGTCGACACGATCACGTTTTTCAAAGATCTCGTAAACCTCACTGGAAACGCGTTGAGCATGATGTTATCGTTCGATAATTTCGGAGACGACGTCGTTTCGTGGATTCACCCAGCGACGGAACGAGATGGGTTTTGGGAGAAAGCTCTGCCGAGTTTGGGCTCGGATACGGGTACGGGTACGGGTTCTAATTTGGGTTTTCCGTCTGTTTTAACGGAAGACGTGACGGTGTGTAAAAACGGAGGGAAAGAGTGTACGTACAAAACGGTGCAAGAAGCCGTTAACGCAGCGCCGGGTACTAACGGAACCGTTAAGTTTGTGATACGGATTAGAGAAGGTGTGTATGAGGAAACCGTTAGAGTTCCGTTTGAGAAAAAGAATGTTGTTTTTATCGGAGACGGAATGGGTAAAACGGTAATTACAGGATCGTTGAATGTAGGGCAGCCCGGGATGACAACGTTTAACTCTGCAACTGTCGGTGAGTATTACTGTTTTTTTTTTTAACTTGGTAAAATCTTTCTATACATAAACGGGAAGAACATTAAAAGTCAAAACATAAATTTGTTTTTTGGTGATCTTTTTAGTACTCTGCCACATAAAAAGAATAATATTTATTGTTATTTACTTTCAAGATTCAAGTTATGTCGACTGAATGGGACTGTGACAGAAGTCCATGTGACATTTACATGGAAAATATCCATTAGATTTTGTTGTACAAACATAGATTCATCTTTTTAATCATAAAATATATTTAACAATAGAGAACACGGCAGGAGCAGACGCGCACCAAGCGGTAGCGTTTAGATCAGACAGCGATTTCTCAGTACTCGAAAACTGCGAGTTTCTTGGGAACCAAGACACTCTTTACTCTCACTCTCTTCGTCAATTCTACAAACAATGTCGAATCCAAGGCAGTGTCGACTTCATCTTCGGTAACTCAGCTGCGGTATTCCAAGACTGAAATCCTAATTGCTTCAAAACATTCCAAAGTCGAGCAAGGCGCAAACAACGCGATCATCGCAGTCCACAGGATTCGTGTTTTGGAACTGTTCCATTAATGGAACAGAGGAATACATGAAGGAGTTTCAAGCTAACCCTAAAGGGCATAAGAACTACTTGGGAAGACCATGGAAGGAGTTTTCAAGGACGGTTTTTGTAAATTGTAATCTTGAGTCTTTGATTAGTCTTGATGGATGGATGCCTTGGAACAGGGATTTCGCGTTGAAGACTTTGTATTACGGTGAGTTTAAGAATACGGGTCCGGGATCGGTTAGATCGAGTAGGGTTCCATGGAGTAGTGAAATACCAGAGAGGCATGTTGATGTTTACACTCTGGCCAATTTTATTCAGGCTGATGAGTGGGCTTCGACGACAACTTCTTGATACTGTAAAGGAGACTCTGGTTTTAGGGCTTTGAAAAGAAGACGAGCGAGGTCTTCACTGTAACTTTATTGTAGTGTCATATATTAGTGTGGTATTGTTATCTCTGTTTGGGATTAATAGATATATTAGATACTAATTGAAGATAATCAATCGAAAGAAACCACCCATAAATCATATCATACCAAAAAGTAGGAAACTTTAAACTTTAAAATCTTATCAGACATGTCGAGTGGTTGAAGACTCTTAACTTTATTTTATAGATGCAAGAAGAATGAGAGAAACTTTATAATTTTTCTTTTTAAGGAAATGGGTAATTCAAAGGGTAAAAAGTAAGTTTGTTATTTTTACCTTTTGTCAAACATAGTGATGAATAAGGTGACACACAAAGCTATGGGTTTAAGGAGAAAACAACATGGGCAAGGGAAAACAAACATCATCTTTTGGTGTGAGAGAAGGAGAGAGATGTTCATAATTATAGCTCGGAATCAGAACTTTTTTCTTCCTTTGGTGGTGCGTACTGCCTGGTGAGACGGGATCTCGCCCATGGGTCCAGTGGCGGTCGAGGTGGCGGTTGAGGTGTAGCTGGTTTTGATTGCCTTAGCTCATTCTCTCTATCAATCAACCTGCGCCAAGCAGAATATTCAAGAGTCTTAATGTTTGATCTTAAGATAGCATCGTCTATTTTGTTATAAACTCCGGCTATAAACCAAAAATAGAAATCAATGCGCTTCTGTGAGAAGAAAGAACAATAAAGAAAAAGAAAATAGTTTTACTCGATATAGGCCATTTGTGCAGCATCACCAACACGTATACGAGTGCGAAGCATTCTTGTGTATCCACCATCTCTATCTCTGTTAACACATAAAATTCCAGCTGATGAAACCAACCAAACAGAGTGTACTTAGGAGAGTAATCAAAATCAAACGAGGTTGGGAGATTCACTTGTATCGATAAGCCAATTCAGTGAAAATCTTGTGAAGTACATCATCTCCAAAAACAAACCCACCAGCTCGTCTAGCAGAAGCGAGTGAGCCCTATTATAAACCATTTCATCACTCATATGAAAGAGATCAGATGAAGAAAAGAAAGTTACTTTTGCTATCTATCTCAAAATCAACAAACAATTCGCTAAGCACACATTCCAAGCTAACAAAAGAGTCGATACCTCTTTTCCGAGCTGAACCATATTATCAGCAAGACGACGGACTTCTTTAGCCTGAAAATATATAAAATTTTCAAAGAAGTGAGACCACAGATTCTCAACAGAGGACTATAAATCTTTAGCTAAACCCCAAAAAAAATTATAAAATAAAAATGGGGGAAAGTGGGAGCTAATACCTTTGCGACAGTGGTTTCAATTCGCTCGTGCTTGACCAATTGAGAAACCAGATTCCTGATTTTGGATTGGAAACACAAAAAAAATGAAATCAATCGAGAGAGTTTTAAGAAATGTGCGAAGAATCAAGGATCAGTTTCTACTAAGAAGAAGAAACCTGAGCATTAACATACGGTGACCCGCTGGGCGACCGAGCTTCCTGTACTTGGTCATTTTTGCGACGGCGAAGCGATCGGAGAATGTGATTGGGATGAAGAAGAAAGAACCCTACGAAATCTAAACGATAAACCCAGCTCAGCTCATGTGTGGACCTTTAACTTATTAATGGGCCGATATTTTCATTTTTAAGCCCATTATAGTTATAATTCGTTTGTGACTTTATAATCTATTAATAATGCTTCTTTTGATTCCAAAAGACCCAAGACAATGGGCCCGTATTTTCATATTTTTTAGCCCAATCCGTTTGTCACATTTATAATCTGTTAATGCTTCTTGTGATTCCAAAAGTCCCAAGACAGATAGATTTTTGACGTGTGAAGGACTCAAGAGTACATCTACATTCTACTTAACCGAAGAAGAAGAAGAAGATGTTTCTGAAGAAGAAGAAGAAGAAGAAGAGCTTTAAAGAATCAGTAATAGACAGTGAAGCTTCATGTAGCAGTGTTCCCATGGTTCTTTAGGTCACATAATTCCTTTATTTACAACTCTCAAAGCTCATTTACAAGAAAATAAATTATTATTTCTTTTTCTCTATTGTCCTTCCTAATTCTGTTTATTTGTTAACCAATCACTATGTCCAACTTATCCGCTGACCAAAACCAATGACTAAACAAAACAATTCCACAAGAATAAAACACATATCCTAGTTTTCATATTTTGTGGGCGGTCTGTCAATTCTGGTCTCAAAGTTTGACTCGTTTACAGTATAATAATCTAAATATTGTAATATGTATATTTTCTAGCATCATATAAATAATAGCAACACTAAATAATCCACAAACTCAAAAGTTAGTTCATTGTATGTAGTCAATAATCGGAAAAAAAAACAATATGTACTCTAAATGGTTAATAGTATATAGTTTCTTTTCCATATTCAATGAAAGTGGTCCGGAGCCAGCTCATTCATGGGTTCCTCGAGACAATTCCTGATTTTAAAATTTATTGCATTTTGATGAAATAGTATCATAATATAAATAGTCTAATACATATATATTCGTATCGTTTCTACTTTCTAGAATCCTTGAGAGGATGGTATGGTATGGTAAAATTCCACGAACAAATCAAAATCATGACTTTTATGGAAGAGAGTTGATCGGTTCAAGTTCTATAGTGACAGTGGTTTATGAGATTTTATATGGACTTTAACGCATAAATTATACCACAAGATGAGGAAAAAGATAAAGATGATTATGACTTATATAGGCTTATGTCTATGTCGTGTATGATGTATTCGAATCTTCTAAAGCTGAATTGAAAATCACATGTAACATCGTTACAATTTGTGGGTCGATGGGAACTATATGACGTATTCATCTTTTTGACAATTTTGGACCTATTTACCAACAGAATATATTAAAATTCGTATTTAGGAAAAAGAAATTTCATATCAATAATACGAACAATATGATTAGAAAATTCAAGAACATCATTATTTGATTTTACTTTACAATAATAAGAGAACTTTAGAATACACATTCAATGAGTAATGAATTGAATCTCGTTTTTTTTTAGTTTATATTCACTATTCAAAATTTCAATTTGTGTTTCAATTTCCCCTCTTTCCCAAGAAACAAATCCTAAGAATCCTAAGTAAAACAAAAAAAAAATGATCAAAACGGCATGATGTGAGTCGTTTTGGTGTCGTAAGCCGAAAGGCAAGATCTTGAATCCACCTTAAAGACCTTAAGAAGATCCGTTAACATGCGCCTAACGGCGGGAGAGCAATTGCTCTGTAACAGTAACAGAATCTTCGTAATTCCGTTAGCACTCGTAACGGCTTCGAGCGCTTTCTCTTCTTTGAAAAGATAAGAAACGCTCCAAAGCACCGTCACTGCATGCTCCGTCGCCGCCGTCGATACTTTCATCAGTTTTTTAACCACCGTCTTCAAACACTCACCGTTTCCGCCACAGATTTCCGATCTCCCTTCCTTTGTAGATGCTAAAGTCTCGAGAAGCTTCAAGCATTTCTCAGTAACCGAAACGCTCGACGTCGTCGTATCTTTTAACAATTTCGTCACATCTCCGATGAGTTTCTCTCGGATTAGATTGAGTTTCACGCGCTTCGGTGAGCTGATCGCGATCAAGCAAGATAAAGCTGATTCAATTAAGCTCGAATTAGAATCTCTACTAATCGATTTCATTAGCTCCGTCACTAATCCTTCTTTATCTGCGATTAAAAGCTTTGATACAGCGTCAACAGCGATGAACTCAAGTAAACCGGCGCAATCAATCTTCAATTCAACATTCCCGGTTTTAAATAAAAATACGATCGCCGTTAACCGATCTCGACCGTTGTTTAATAACAGATTCGAAAACCGTCTCCGATCTGAGATTTTGCTTCGGATCATGCTTAGAATCTTCACCGCCTCTTGAACAACCAGTGATTTAGGCGAAGAGGTAGCTTTGAAATCTAATTGGCTGATCAGATCCACGAGAAGTCGAACGAAATCATCTTTTCCGGCGAGAAATCCTCTGTTATCATCAGACTCTCTCGCGAATCGGAGAATTTTCGACAAAATCTCGCGGTCGTCTCGTTCTTCCTTCTCTATCTTCACTCTATCGATCGCGTCGGCGATCTCGTCCCTCGTCGGAGTAGCTAATTCCGCCGATTCAATACAACCTCGACGACGAACAGAATCAGACCAAATCTCAATGAGACGTTGAAGAGTCCGATTTGGTATGAAATCTTTGTTTTGTAGAATCTGCATCGTCGCCGGACAAGTATTATTCCCGCCGTCAAGCCACCGTTGGATGCTAGCTCGATCGTAGGTAACACCGGTGCAGAGACTCACCGGAGATTTCATAACGTTTAGTGAGATAGGACATCGGAAGAAAGTGGGAACGGTGATGCAGAGATCATCTTTCCTCATTGCTTTTGGCCGTTGATTTTTTTTTTCCGATTTGCTCCAGAGAAAGCGTGTGGGAGAGAGAGAGATGAGTTTGTTTATGTTTAAGAGAGAGAGAGAGTGCGTGGGGTTTGGTTTAAAAGATGAAAGAGAAAAAGAGTCAAACATTGGTGACGTCAAATTTCACTTTTTTGACGAGCGTTTTAGTTATTAAATATCTTTTAATACTATTTTAATGACTAAATCGAATATAACTTTTTCTTTTACTGTAAATCGAATAACATTTTTTTCTTCTTTATGCTATTATAAATAACTATACTACTAAATTAGAATATAATTTTTATCAGACTCCAAAGTTGAACAAATATATATTCTTCTTTTATATATTTTAGAAATATTTTAAGTTTTGTTGTAAATAAATATAAACAAATTCGAATTTGTTTATCATTCACTTTTGGTCGCTGGTCAAAGAAGTCTTTCGGCGCGTTATTTAAATCGGGTACATCACAGCCATAGATCTTGATTTAAAAAATCTAACGTGTTAGAAACGGACGGTGAGGATTTACGGAAAGTGGATGCAGATATAGGAAGGAAGGGAGAGTGGGGTCCACGCTCCACCGTTTGAGTCTTTGGGTCCACTTACGTCTTGAGACCGCACCGAGTTGGGTGTTAAAATTGCACGTTTGAGAGTTTTTATTCTTTTTCGACCCTTTAATTTGGTATTTTTCCATAGTTTCTCCTCATTTTCTTATTTCTAAGTTTTCCGCCCTTGTTTTCACATTGGAAAATTTTATAAAAGGAATTTTATAAAAGCTAAAACGCGTCCTTTTATAAACTAATCGTCTACATGCTCAAATATTTCTGTAAATTTATTTTCACCCTTTTTCGCCAAAAAATAGTGTTTATCTTTAATCCAATTTTTTTAAGGATTATGTATCAATCGTAAAATCCATTAATAAGCTATTTTTTATTCAAAATCACGTGATGTCAAAAAAAAAAAAATCACGTGTAAAAAAATTAACATGGAATTTGGCTATGATATGTTAACTGACATTGCGTTATTTACTAAAATAACATGATTGTGCACATATACAAAATATGTTTTTGTTAAAGCGTGCAAGAAAAAAAAAAGAGAGTTCTCTTTGATTAAAATTGGTCATATAGTTATTTGCCTAAACAAGTGAAACATTAGGATTATTTAGGAAATTTACCATTAAGTATATCATGTATACTTGTGTAAATTTTAAGAATCTAGACACACGCCAATAATATCTAACAAAAATGGAAAAGATGTTACATAAAAGAAAAAAAAAGGAATAAATAAATGAACAATTTGTTCAATTGACCGGACAGATTCTATGGGCTATATTGCATCTTTTGTTGCTCCTCCACTTCTGTTTGTTTTATGTCCGCAACTAGCAATACATGACGTGGCACCTATTTTCTACCTTTATAACTTTATTCTCGAGAACCCCTTCGATACTGATTTGAGACTTGTCTACTTATGTTCATTACAAGTTCACACCCTTTCAAGGCTTATTAACCCTTTTAAGTTTATAACCTCTGGCTAATTTACCTTTTAAAGTAAAGGTAGAAATCATTATTGTTAGACTAAACTTTTTGTTCAACTTAATGAATTGTCTTAGTATGTTTTTCGTTGAATGTTAATTTCAAACTCACACAAAGAAAAAGTTTACTTCTTGAATTTTATTTTTGGTTTGAAATAATTAAAAAGAGAAGAATATAATTAAATTAAAAATCAGAATAAAAAAACATTAAAGAAATATAGTATTTCATCAAAAGGAGGGGCTAAAATGTTGTTTTCATCTTCCTTTACATCAATGAGTATCTGTTAAAAAAAAACCAGAAACAGCATCCTTCTTTTCTTTTCTTTTTATAACTAACATGCGCTAAGTAATTGCGTATTACAAATCTAACCTCAACTCGTGTTTCATGCAAATACTTCCAAGTCAGACTTAAAAGTCAACATTGAATAATCATCATCAACAGATTCAACACTAAACAACGTGCATTGAACAGTGATTTAGAAGTTAGCATTCTAATTTCGAGAGTTTATTTTGAGTGAATAAACTAATTGTTTGCACGTGAGAGGCTGCGTGTTGACATGTTGTAGTTATTCAAAAATTTGCGTCCCCCACGTTTAAGTATTTTTCGTTTGGTATAAATGAATGTCAAACATGAAACACCCATAGAAGTTTAAAATAGCTGAAACTCAAACTAGAATTTGGACTAGTATTAGTATAGTGTTGGCCACACGTTTAATTCTATTTTCTTCAATATTTGTAGAAAAGTAATTTCAACATTCAAATTTGAATGATGAATCATGGCGCTTAAAGTCTCAGTCCACCGTTATGGTGTTAATATATAGTTTTATTCCCTATAAGAAGTTGGTAAATGTATGATTAATATCAAGATTAACCATAGAAACAGCCAAAATATAAGATATAATTAATTGTAAATGAGTCTCTGAACTTGAACGTTATTTAGAAGAGATCTTGCATTGTTAACTTCACGCAAAATATGTATGGACTTTCGAATCCGGAACCAATTAGATGAAAAATAAAAAAAAAGAGAATGAAAATTTCTAAACTTCGTAAATACCTTGAATTGGACTAGATGAAAATGGATGAATATTTTAAAATGATGAACATATTTTAAAATTTAGACATAATTTTGAGGAGTAGGAAACGCACAAATATTTTACTATTTTGCCAGTTATATACCTAAACAACTGAAATTTTACAATTATTAACTATACTCAAAAATCTATTGAAAATAAATAGTTTTAGATAACAAAAAAAAAAAAAATTAAAACAACAAAAATAAACGATCTCTGGAAAGTGGTACCTACGGCCTACGGGTTTCGTTCGTTGTTTCTAATTTGGGCCTTTAACTCGACCTTTAGTAAATAAAGGCCCATTTCCTTTGTTTCTACCTTTATTGTTAGAAAACATATCATTCGATTATGTGTGTGTGACTAGTTACTACTATCTAAGAATTATTCCACATGCAATACAAAATGTCTTAAAGTAGTTCAATAGCACAACTTTAAATCCTTGACCAAGTAAACTAAATCACAGTTAAACGGGTAGAAGAATAGTAATAGACGCTATTTGTAGCCTCATTTTTCAGAGGCCAGAGAGAAAACTTCTTGCCGTTTTTAGTATCTTGATAACACAAACATGACGTGTAAATAAATTGTCTATGTGGTCCTTAAGATTAGATTTGACATCTTAAGTTTGCGATTGCGAGATGACCGAAAAGACGCGAAACCATAGCACGTGTGCGATCAGTTTTTGCACTGTGATGGTCAAAGTCAAACCAGATATTCCAACCAAGCCTATTTAATGTTCTATGAAATCAAACTGTTACTATAATAATGTGATAAAACTGGAAATTTTTACAATTTTTATTTTTTTTTATTTTTTCAGTTTGACGACAGTTTACATCCAAAAAAAAAAAAAATTAAAGAAAAGAGAGGAGATTGAAACGATATCTACACCCGAAATTAGATGGTCGAAAATATAAATTTCGAGCATATAATTATTAATTGAAACATTAATTCATCCGAAAATCAAAAGGTAGCTAACGAACTTGTTAGTTCACCAAATCTCGTCCGTGTCTTCTTCCCCTTACACTCAAAAATTCCGTTTGTTTCGTTGATTGATCATAAATCATAAATTCGCGTTGCAGATAATTCTAGTTATATTGTTATTCCATTTGATGCTTTTTGTAGTGGATCACAATTTTGCATAGATTACTAGATTAGCATAAAAAATCAACTATTAATCCTTAAATAATTTGGAATCAATGAAAAGATCATCAGAAACTGTATATCATATATATAGTCGGAAATATGGATGAGGCTTTTTGTACGGCAACCTCGACAACGATATTTGCTGCGACATGATCATGTGAATGCTCCATCTTTCTCAATGAATATTCATGATTCAAAAAAAAAATGTTTAGCATACAACACATCCATGTTTTAAAGACGGAATAGGCTATATATGCACAAAACATCTTTTTCCTTCTTGTTCTGCACCACACAATGTATTTCACTTTTGGATTCATAAAAACAAAAAACGGCCATTGTGTTATTAATTAGTCTCCTCCATATATAATCATGTGACAAATTAAAGCACACCCAATTACCATTAGTATATAATCTCCTACGTTATATTAATCATTGGTCCATAAACTATACTTCACTACAACCCTGTACAACCAATATAGGGAGAGATTAGCTAGAATTGTCAGTCAGTTTCGTGTTGGCATGAAATAAAAATTTATTTGAAAAATTATTATTTTAATAAAGAGAATGGAAATAATAATGGAGAAGTACGATTGCTAGATTTGTAGTAGGAGTAGCTAAGACGTAGTCAGTGTTTGAAATAGTAAAGAAAGGTATGGGACTTAGACCAACTTTAGATTTCATCTGTTACTGACATAACTACGACTCTTCTATTTTTAGTTTACCTTCTGTTCTCCTGCTCCTCATATAAAGGGATATTATGGTCATTTCCCATACGCCCGTGAATTATTTTTCATTTAGTCGCTATTTTTAAGGGATTTAATTATCTATAAAAGCGTACAAAATATCAGGTCTCATAATGTGACTATGTTGATTTTAATAGTGAGAAACTGAGAATAATCAGGTTACGATGGCAAAGTGTTATGATTTAAAAACAAAAAACAAAGCAAAACAACCGAGATGAACACAACTTCTGTTTAATAATTACGAAATGTGATCGATGAATGTTTTATAAAATTTTATATTACGAAACATTCAAATTTCTACTTTTGCAAATTAATGACTTTTTTTATAAGTTATATTTTCTGACACGTGCATTATATAATAACATAATCATTTTCCAAAATTGTTTTAAGCGTCAAAATCTGATAAATGTTAGAAACTTCAAATGGTAATAAAGAACGCATTAATAGTCACTTTAAAAACGTGATGAAAACGTGAAATATATATAATTCATCACTATAG
This sequence comes from Cardamine occulta, assembly GCA_028015245.1. NCBI lineage: Eukaryota > Viridiplantae > Streptophyta > Magnoliopsida > Brassicales > Brassicaceae > Cardamine > Cardamine occulta. Next base: position 20,375,115 of record CM051390.1, read on the forward strand.
TTTTTGCGACTACTGAATAAAACAGCAAAAAAAAAAATTATAAATCAACAATATTTTACTCAAATCCAAGAGTAGATCACAGTTGAATCGAGACTTATCAATGAAATAGTCTACTCATATATATCAAACATATTCGTAACAGATTGCTTAGTTATTAATCACGATAGATTTCATTTATTCGATTTATATTTACAAGAGCAAGTGAAAAATGATAAAACCGTATAAGTGGTGGGCACCCGTTGCGTTAAATAAAAATCCCCAACTCCACGGACGTAGCTTAAATTAAAGATTGAAATAGCATGAACGGTGATTGATATACTGCACGCTATTCATACGTGTGTCTATACAAGATATAGTAATATATATGCATTTTAAGTAGCTTAGATTGAGGAAGATTTTGCAAACAAGATTGAATAGTTGCTATGTTACATAATTATAATTGGTCACTGTTTTTAGAGGGGCCTATCATGTTCTCTCCTAACCAAAGAAAACTATAATTTAATCGAATTAAAATATTATAAAGTTTTTAGTCTTGACATAACATATAAAACTATAAAAGGCTTGACCTAACCATATCATTTTATATAATTAGTTTCCATTTGCACACTTTCTTTGTTCTTTCTTTGTCGTTGAACATAGGTGATGAAACCTTAACATTTTATTTTTATTTTACTTAGGGATTTATAAGAAATTTAATAAAAAAATTTTTGTATAAACAATGAGTCGAGCTTTCTTTGTTGTAGAATTTTGCTGTCAATTCTAATATTTATGATTATAAATAACGATATAAGTGGTTTCAATAAAACAAGCATTTATATCTATTATTTACCAGTGGTTATCAAGTAATTAACTAATTAGAACTAGGAAACCAAAAGAACAAAAAAAAACTATATAAAAATTTTCAACTGTATAAACTCAAATCTCATTAAAATATCATATCGAAAATATTATTGACCTAAATGTTGTAAATTAATCATTTAATAAGTAATAATTTTCAATAAGAGTGAATGTAATCCCAAAACCCTGAAGCTCTAATTTTTTTTCCTAAAAATAATTTACTATTTACCATGTTGCTTTTGTTGAAAATATAATAACTTTTTGTTTTATTAACAACATTCATTTTATTGATTTAAAATTTGATCGATTTAAAATTTTATACAAATTATTACGTCGTCTACGCTACGTGTCTTTGTCTGAAATATAATAATTTACATGCAGAAAAATAGAATATTTCCACTCAACTATTCACAATAGAAAAACACACTATAGTTCCGTACAAACGTCTTTTCTCAATTCCATTAATTAGATGATTATTTAGAAATAATTTTTCATAACAGTTACTAAGCTTACCGTACATTGTTCCAAACATTGCGATAGTATTATAGATGAATCATGTAATCAAAATATTGGATGTTTCAGTATTTCAAACTTTAGCATAATAGTGAAAGACGAACGTGAATTGACGGATAAAAAAAGTTTATACTTTCACAGCATTCAGTAAAACTTCCCCTCCTCTTCAGGATACAAAATTTATTTTCCAACTGTTTCAAAATTTTGCCCTTCTTTTCTATATCATCTTTTAACTAAAGTTTAAACTAATAAATGCCGACAATTATATGTAGACTTGACCTAAAACGCTTATTCACCAACACAAGTAACACAAGTCTACAATAATTTGTGCGCTTATTTACTTTTTTTTTTTTTAATTTGAGTTTATGGCCAAAAAAATATACCAATAATAAAACCTACAACCGTTATATAAAAAATTTTCACTAAAAATATGTGAAATGATAAGAGATATATAAATAAATTTGACTTAAAGCTCTTACATTGTTAATTTTGACAATGATCATGTTTCAAAGCTTTGGATGAGTCTCGATATATAAAATTCACTATTGTCCTAATGTTTCCAATAAAACAAAATAAAAACAAATTGTCGTACCAAAACAACTAATTTAAAACCTAAAATATCTACAATTATAGTGTCAGAATTCTAACACTAAGCAGATCTTCGGCGTGTAGACCAAAAGTACTTGACAAGAAGTCTACAGCTACCTGCATGGTTGGTGATTTATTCAAAAAAAAAGTTATTGAAAATAGATAGAAAATATCAGAACTAATTAAATACACATAAGACTTCTTTAGTCCAGATTGTCTCTCTCTCTTTCTTTCTTTCTTCTCAATCTTTGTGCCCATATTTCTTGCTGTCAACAAATTCATTCATAAATCTACTTTTTCCCCATCAACAACAAACAAATATCAAAACCTTTCACTATAAAAAACAAATTCACTTAAAACCTCTCTACAACAATGTCGTCTCGAAACCGAAGATCAAGAATCACCTCTATGTTCTTCATCTTTTTCACAAGAACCATTATTCTTCTCCTCCTTCTTCTTGGTCACTGCAATGGAGCAAGAACTAGTACGAACGTCTTCAACTCGAAACCACTCAAGGAAGAAAACGATGTCGTTTCGTCTTCATCTCAACAGTTCTTGGGATTCTTACCACGTCACTTTCCAGTTCCAGCTTCTGGTCCCTCAAGAAAACACAATGATATCGGTTTACTTAGTTGGCATCGATCTTCTCCGTGAGAAAGCCTAAAGGTCATTTAATTATTTTTGTCTATTAATAATTTGTAATCTTCCCTTTAGATGGGTTTCCTCTTTCACCCCTTGCTTTTGAAGTTTAAGCAGCTGGTGTAAATGTTTTTTTTTTTTTTTTTTTAATGCCAAGAACATGTTTTTATTTTATTTTATAATCTTATAATCTATTTTGAATTTGTAATTTTTTTTTGGGTTAACTGGAATTTTTAATATTGCACGTAACAAAGTGTAAGAGCCGATCTTCATGATATACACTTGTTCTTATTATTGTTATCAACTCGGGTAAAAATAACAATATAATTCTCTAAGTTTATAATTAGTTCAAAATTGACTTTGACAAGGACTAATTTATGTGTGTTTGGAAAAGAACGGGAGAATTGAAATTGTATGGTGTAACTAAAAAGTTTGATGTACATCGTTCTTGATGTCTATTATCGACTTTTTTGGGGATCTATTTATTGGTTTAATTATAACCAATAATGCCTTTGAAATGTCTATTGGGCCGACAACGGTTGCATCTAATTATAGTGCCATTTAATTTATTTTGATTATAAACGTGACATTGATGCGGTGAAGATGATCAATAGGTACATGTAGATTAGAAAGTTGTGATCAATAAAAAAAAAAAAGAATAGAAGCATTTTTCTAAACTATCAACTGTTTCCTAACTATCTACAATTATTCTTAATTTCCTGAATTATGAATCGAATTCAAACGTATAGCAAACTTAAGTGTATATACTTTTTTAGAAAACCAGTCGAGTACTTTATTTTTTGTGTGGCAATTATTTAAAATAAGCAATGCTATGATTAACAATATAGCCATCATCATTACATTTGTTAATTGTCATGAGTTCTGAAACCTCGAAAACTATTTTTTTTTCACGTTATGTCTTTCAAATTAAGGCAATCATAACCCCATTTCTACAAATTTGGTAAATTAGTTCGGCGGTATCCAGTAATTAGGCACTGCTGGTGTTTTGGTAAAAAGTAAAAACACTGCTATAATTACCAACGAAAAGTTAAAGAATCTGTCAATATAGGTAATTTGCAAAAAGTTCCTTGATCAAAAACCAAAAACTACCACATTCTTCTGCTGATACGTTAGAAAAAATAAAATAATACGTGGTAGATTTACAATTTTCTGGAGTGTATATATAAAGCAAGCAACTAAAAAGTTATTATTTTCCCATTAAAATTCAAAGAAAATATAATCCTTAAAATACTTTCTTATTTTTCTTCATCGTGTCCTTTTAAGAGAGTTGATTTGAACTTGCAGAAATCCAACAATTAATATCAGAACTTAGTTCGAAAATTGTGGTCATAAGAAAGTGGGTGTGGACTGCATGTTCAATGTGGAAGGAATCTTCAATGTGACACGATAAAAAGAGTGTATCAAGAGAACCTTGCGAATAAGGGGTTCCTTCTTTTGGGAAGGAGCCCAAAAACAAATCCGTAAGAGTTTTGTTATTTGAGTCCAACGCCGACAATATCATACTAATAGGGAGTTGAGTTGGACTTGCAGAAAGCCCAACAATTGGTATCAGAGTCTTGGTCGAAAAATGTAGACCTAGAGAAGTGGGTGTGGATTGCATGTTCGGTGTGGGAGGAACCTTCAATGTGACACAATTAGAAGAGCGTTTCAAGAGAACCTTGCGAATAAAGGGTTCCTCTTTTTGGAAAAGAGTTCAAAAACAAATTCGTGAGAATTTTGTTATTTGGGCCTAAAACGGACAATATTATACTAATAAGATAGTTGATTTGGGCTTTGTAGAAGTAGAAAATGTTTGGTGACATTTAAAAAAAAAAGGTTAGAAAAGTATGATTAGAAAGAAATAAATGAGAATTCTGTATACTCTCTCAAAGATATTTTTGAAGTGGTCCTGGAATATATTGTTCATAGAGTTGACCCATAAGTGAAATTTCTTTTTCTTTTTAAATGTAGCCCCAGAAACTAAAGCATACATAATCGATTACTTACTACACAAACTGAAAGAAGATGAAATCAATCAATCATTTGATGAGTGGAGGTCACTGTTATCGCTTTGGTAGTATTGTTACCTTGTTGTGTATTTTCTTCTTGGTTTCCCTCAATCTACGCACTCTTGCTTCTCCTACTACACTCAGTCGTTGCCGCCACGACCAGAAGGATGTTCTTTTGGAACTAAAAGGCGAGTTTTCGACCAATGGTACATCTCTAAATTCATGGAACAACGACACTGATTGTTGTTCTTGGGAGGGTGTTACTTGCAGTGCTAAATCGGGCAAGGTAATATCCCTTGACCTTAATTTCAACGTTCTTAACAATTCCCTAAAATCAAACAGTGCTCTTTTCAAATTCCGACATCTTCGTGTCCTAAACCTCGGAGATTGCAATCTCTACGGGAAACTTCCTTGTGCATTAGGAAACCTTTCTCGTCTCACCGAACTTGATCTTTCGTATAACCGATTTGTAGGTGAACTTCCATCCTCAATAGGCAACCTAAACCAACTAAGACACATGAGGCTTGATGGAAACAACCTCACTGGCAATATTCCTATTTCTTTTGCCAATTTGACCAAGTTGTCCGAATTAGATATCTCTTTTAATCAATTCACTGGGAATTTCCCTCTCATTATACTACCAAATTTAACCAGCTTGTCTTCCTTGCACCTTTCCTCTAATCACTTTGAATCCTCTCTTCCATCTGACATGAGTAGATTCCACAAGTTGGAGATTTTTCATGTGGATGAAAACTCCATTTCTGGGAACCTCCCTGCATCATTGTTCACCATTCCTTCTTTAACATCGGTTATCTTGGAGGGAAACCAATTCAAGGGACACCTAAACTTTTGGAATACGTCTTCGTCTTCTAAGCTTCGTTTTCTACACCTTGCTCGTAACAAATTCGACGGCTTACTCCCTGAATCTCTATCTGAATATCCCAATCTTGAAGTCTTAGATCTAAGCCACAACAATTTGATTGGACCAATCCCATTATCTATGTCAAAGCTAGTCAACCTCAACCTCACTTATCTTGGTCTTTCCAACAACAAGTTGGAAGGTGCAATACCAAATTTCTTATGGGGATTGATGGAGGTGACGCTTTCTCACAATGCTTTCAGCGGTTTTGGAGAATCATCACAAGTTCCCGATGAAACACTAATCTTGGCGTTGGATCTTAGTTCAAATTCATTACAAGGACCATTTCCCAATTGGATCTGCAAGCTAAGACCGTTACGTCTCTTAGACTTGTCCAACAATCAACTCAACGGCTCAATTCCTTGGTGTTTGAATTTCACAAGTTATCTTAGCGAGTTACTTCTACATAACAACAGTCTCAGCGGAGTTCTTCCAGATATATTTGTCAATGCTACCGGTTTAAGGACACTTGATGTTAGCCGCAACCAGTTAAAGGGAAAACTTCCAAAATCTCTTATCAATTGCAGAGCCTTGCAACTTCTGAATGTGGAGAGAAACAGAATCAAGGACGAGTTCCCATCATGGCTTGGTTCTCTGCCATCACTACATGTCCTCTTCCTCCGATCCAACGAATTTTACGGGCTCTTATATCATCCCCACTTATCCATTGGGTTTCAGAATCTAAGTGTCATCGATATATCACAGAATGATTTCACTGGAAACTTGCCACCTTACTACTTCTCCAGTTGGCGTCAAATGACAACATTAACCATGGAAGATGACGACCTTACCTACTTGGAGAATAAGTACATGGGTGAGGACATTCGTGGGATGTATTCTATGATTGGCTATAATAATTCACTGGAAATGGTGAATAAAGGCGTAGAAATGGAGTTTGAACGGATCCCAAAAGACTACAGAGCCATTGATTTTTCTGGAAACAGGTTTTATGGCAATATCCCTGAGTCTATTGCTTTGTTGAAGGAGTTGCGTCTTCTCAACTTGTCAGGTAATGCATTCACAGGCAATATCTCACCATCCTTGGCAAATCTAAAAAATCTTGAGGCACTGGACCTCTCACGAAATAACTTGTCTGGTCGTATTCCTCATGAACTTGGCACCCTCTCTTTTCTGTCAAACATCAACTTCTCCCACAACAATCTCGAAGGTCCTGTGCCAAGAAGCACACAGTTTCAAAGCCAAAATTGTTCTTCCTTCATGGACAATCCCAAACTCTACGGTCTCGAGGAAATCTGTGGAGAAACTCATGTTCCTAATCCTACATCTCAACAATCCCAAGAGTTGTCGGAGCCAGAAGAACAAGTGTTTAACTGGATAGCAGCGGCGATAGCCTATGTACCTGGTGTTTTCTGCGGATTGGTGATTGCCCATATCTTCGCTTCACACAAACATGAGTGGTTCATGGAAAAGTTACGTTGAAACAATATCACATCTCAAGCGGAAATGATATGTGTTTCAGTGTTTGTAATGAATTTTTCATGTGTCTTCTCCAAAAACTCTTATGTTTGTTTGTCATTCTCTATTTTATGATTGTTTAATAGACGTCTTTGGTGGTTTTCTAATGAACAAGTTTCCTCCTGTTGTCAATATCTATACCTCACGTCACGGTGTATTAACTCTTCCTTACGAAGATTTTCTAAACCAATTATTCCAATAAAAGCAAGTGATCGAGTAAAATTGGCTTATTAACTCTCTGTTCTATCGTTTCCTGATGTCAACATGTCTATACTTCAACCTTGTTCATTAACATGCCTTAATCCCAAACAAGAAGTATGGAAAATGCTTGAAAATGTTGCGACCAAAATACAGAAACACTTAAACGAGAAAGACCTTATTTGTCAAATAATTTTCTTGCAAGAACATTGACCAAGAAACGACACAGACAACTAAAACAGAAACATCAAACGTTAGAAGCCAACCCAAAATCATGATTCAACAGGAGATTCAACTTTATTCTCCTCAGCTGCAAAAAAGGGAATAGGTTTTTTCGGAGCTGGAAGACGTCCGATGCTATCAACCTTATCTTGTTGTTTAGGAGGTGGTCGCGCTGCTTTTGGCAATAACCTTCCTTTCTTCTCAAACCATTCAGGTTTAAGCAATGCCCTTAAGCCCAATTTGTTGTAATACACTCTTCTCACTGATCCTCCTGCTGTTTCCACCACCTCTTTGGCCCTCACCGTCACTCTCGAAACCTTTGATCAACATACCATTACGGATTAAACGAATATATAACGAATGAAAACACTGATGCAATGACTATAGAGCAAAAAGTTCATAATGCAAATGGTAACCTCGAAATGAAGTGGCCATTTGATATCATCAGCACCACGACCCATTAGTCTTACTCCGTCTTCAATTTGTTTTCCTATGGCTCCCACATCCTGCAAACCGGCATTAATGGGTTAAGTAAGAAGCAGACACATGAAGAATCATCAACTCAAATTTAAACAAGTGAAGTAAAGAGTGAGGGAATTTTACCGAACCTTGAGCGTTTTCATTGTGATCAATTCATGAGAATCTATCTTCCCAGCATTTATGAGTTTTGCGATCTTTCCTAGACCAACCGGCTGCATCACACAACAATCATATACATCTTTAGTCGCTACATCAATATAGTGTTGAGAATCGAACTCTAATTTCGAAATCCTTAAAACAGAGTATCACATACGTACTTCACTACAAGTAGCTACAAATTCGAAATTATAACATTAAGATTCTCAAATTCGAACTAATCTAATGGATCAATCACAAATATAAGTAAAACAAAATCCGAAATTTTTGGAGAAACCAAGGATCTATTGATCTCATACACAAATCCCAGAAGTGAAAGTTAAGAGTTTTAACCTGAAAATGGAGCTTAAATTTGTTCTTGAAGCCACGTTTGGGTAAACGACGTCGTAATGGAGTCTGTCCACCTTCGAAACCAAACTTCATCGTTCCTCTCGCTTTTTGACCCTTGTGACCTCTTCCTGCAGTTTTACCTTTACCAGACCCAATACCTCTTCCTTTCCTTGTCTTGAGTTTTCTCGGCACATTGTCTCTCAGATCGTTCAAGCTCAATAAACTATAAGCCCTAATTCCCTGAAATGACGAAGCTCTGCTCATAAAGGTAGGAATTTGAGTGAGGATCGGAGAACGACGGCATTGGAGTAGTGGAGAGGAGGAGATGAATCTGGGTTTGGCGGTTTGATGAATCGAAGAATTGATGAGTGATGTTGAAATGATCGATGAGATTCTTCTTCTTATCATCTCTTCGTTGCGGGATCAAGCAGATTTCAGTATTTTGAGATCTTCTGAAAACTCTTAACTATTCCATTTTTGGGGATTTAGGGTTTATGAGATTTCCAGTGAAGAGCGTCTGAATCATTTTCTTACGGTAAGGTTGCAGACTTGCAGCCATCATTTGCTTTCTTATTGGGCCCTCTTCAAACATATTTTGAAAACGGCCCATCATTGCTTTCTTATTGGGCCTTTTAAAATTATCCGGTTTAGTACAAGAACCAAATTTCTTTCTTCAGAAACGACGACGGTTTGAGAAAACTGAAAAGAAAAGAAAAAAGGATATAAAAATTATAAAATTGGAAAGGGTTTTAGGTCATCGCCGCATTGATTTTCTCCGGGAACTATTCTCTCTCTTTCTCGCCGTCGACGAGGCAACCCTTTTCTTCTCAGGTTAACCCACCTTTGAATTTGCGTCTGCAATTTCAATTTGTAGGAACTAGGATTAAGGTCTTTCTTGGTCAAAAGTTTTTGCTTACTTCAACTCTTGTTTTCGGATTTTTTTAGTGTTTTGAGATCGTGAGAGCTGATTTTGAGCAGAGATGGAATCAGTTTTCAAACCTACCGAAGATCTCATAGTCAATAACGTAAAGCCGCTACAAGAATTTGGGTCGGAACCAGAGGAGCTTTTGATATTTCAGTGCCCTATATCTCGAGTATGTTCTGAGAACAAATCTTTTATTATTTTTGGAGCTAAATTTTGATTGAAGATTCAATTTGATCATAAAGTGTAATGTTCTGCAACTAAAGGTGTTTGCTTTATCACAGTTTTTGGATAATGATGATTGGAATAATTTTGAGGTTGTGGTATCCAAAGATATGAAGATATCTGGAAGTTTAGAGACTTCAGCTGGTAAGTTTAGACTCTTTTCGTTCAGTTTCTTCTTGCTCATTAATTATCTTTGTTGTTTTTATTCTGCGTTATTGGTTTAATACGTTACCATCCTCTGGATATGATAGGTAAAGAGATTGATCTTGTTAGCTTTGCTTCTCAAGGTGCTGATGCAATTGTCTATTTACCTTCTGATGATGGATCAAAACTTGGTATTTTTCTCATTAATTCAGTAGTAACTCATACATCTGAAACTGTGTATTGTCTAGGTCTTAATTGTTCTGTTACCCGATTCTTGTGCGTTTTATGGCAGTTGAGAAGGTTTTTCAACAAGTTTCATTAGTTTGTTTCCCTGAACCTAAAGAGATGCTTGAGAAAATGAAGGCCAAAACCAGACAGAAGCTTGTAGGAGCAGCGACGGATTCTGCTGGGAAAAACTCTGACCCAACTCGAAGTAGCCGGCATAAAAGCGGAATGTCGGTTCGACATTCAGCTTCCACACGTAGCAACAAAGAGAAGAGCATGTACTCTGGCCACACCGAGACTCCAAAGTCATCAAAAAGAAAACATTCAGAGTCCTCCTCGGGTAAACATCGGAGCTCAACAAGTACGGTTTCAGGCTCTTCAGACCGATCGGGAAAGTCCAAGAAAAAATTGAAGAAGGAAGAGTAAAGATCTTTTGTTTTTCTTCTTTATAAGAAGAGTGTTTTTGACGGTTAAGATGTTGAATTTCAACTATGCAGATGATCAAACAGCCAGTATTGTATTTGAACTCATAAGTTATTTCTCTATATGTATGCTTATAGAAGTACAAGCTTTTTAGCTACCTTGGAACAAGGTCAAAGTCAGTAGTAGCTTATTATATCTGAGTAAGATGCAAAATGATCAAAACAACAGCTATGTATTGTTGTTCTTTTGTTTTCAAGCATCTGTGGTTGGAGTTGTGGCAGAGTCCTGTGATGCTGGCTTCCATTGCTGTGGAGTTTGAGTTTTCTTTATAGAGAGAGCATGAATTTCTTTCATCTGTTGTTCAAGAGCAGCATTCACAATACGGTGCCTTTCAAGCAATCTCTTCCCTTCAAAATGTTCTGAGACAATCTCAACTGCAAAACTCGCACCGCACCTGGAAGAAATGGAAAAGTTTTAAGATTGTGAATTGGAGATGAGATGATATGCGATTGAATGGTTTAGTGATCGTAGACTTTACCCTCCAGATGTGTCAATGACTTCCTGGTTTTACATATAAAATATGAACCAAATCAGTGATGTTATTATACAGAGAAAGATCACATGGTTTTAATTCACACAAACCACATAAGTGAGTATCCAATCTTAGAGCTACATGACTGTATGATCAAATTTCATAAAAAAACTTGCTCTGTATATAACGAATAACAGAGGATGCACGTGTGGTCGATCATAAGTTATAATTTTCTTGTTAGTTTTGGAACCATGAACAGAGGATGAATTAACTTACCAGATGAACAGGGTTGAGCTTAGAAGTCAATGAAGCTTCAACTAGCTCCTTCGTTACACCCATCTTTCTCTGTTAGCTTTGTGCAGCTATAATTTGCAAAAGCTTATGTGATTGGTGTGAGTCCCTGTGTACCCTAATGAATCTAAATGGGTGAACCGAGTGAATCCAGGAGACGACCCGAATATATTCTCTTCTTCTTAACTTTATGATATTCGATACTATCCATTAACACATGACAACCCCAAAAATGCAAAACAATAAAACAAATTGTATGGTATTTGGGTTCATATATTGAGTTTCATGTTTAAAAATCATAACTTTAAAGCAAAAAGCTTTACAATATTTTCACAAACTGAGGATTTCTAGCCTATTGGAATCTCTCATGAACCAAAGCCAATATTAGATCAATCAAACCAGTAGACAATCTTTAAATATTTCAGAACCAATCTTTTGAATGGTTTTGGAATCAAGTTGTTTCTCTGTAAACGTCAAGAAACTGAACAACAGAGTTTGAACTTCTCTTGTGCTGCCTCCTGTGAATTTCCACCACATTACCAAATAAGTTTCTGCAGATGATCATCGTGAAAGAACAATGCAACCATTTTTGACACTATATGTATATGTATACCTGAAAAGGCCCTTGGTGCTTATCTGGATGCCATTTCAAAGCAGCGGATCGGAAACTGCAAAACCAAAGAAAACTTTAGTGAATAATCTCTTTGATATTGGTGGAAAGCAAATTTAAAAGGCTTGCGCATTCTTAACATCTGAGATTTTGAGTGGACCAGTTTTGAAACATAAAAGATAAGAAAATGAACGTTGGAGAATAAGGAGAGAGCAACTCACTTTTTGTTTTCTTATCGCGAGGCTTTTTTCCCCCGACTAGGTGAAGATTTCTTCTTTATATTCCTGTCACGGATCGATCGATTTGGTTCCCCAAAGTGCCATTCACCCTACTTACAAGAAAAGATGATACATAAACATTATGCTAATTTAATCTCTTGCATCCCTTTAAATCATCAAGAAAATGTCATAAATTAAGCATTTCAACGACATGAGAAAAGATATTCACCTGAAGAAATCTCTACTTCCTTTGGTGTGGAAGAGAAGATTGTGTAGAGCCTTTTTAGCATCACAACGCTTCTCCTTAACGGTACATGTGAATCTTATAGAGTTCTGAGACCAAAAATATTTGCAGCTTCAGAAGTTCTGAGGAATCACATTGACGAAACTTGGAGTTGAATATCTATCAAGCTGATAATTACAGAGCTACACAATCCCTTTAGGCTCTAATAGCAGTGTTCCCTATTCTTGATTCCAAAATCTAAACATACCAAATCAACCATAATATCCTAAGTAAAAAATTCTCAATTTTTCAGCTTTGTATTGCTCATAGAGTTTTACATCACACACTCCTTTGAAGCTCGTTGGCCTTCATAAACTTTACGACTCTGCCAAAGAATTGATCTTAAGCATCAAACATTTAGTTACAGTAATGAAAATTATTGAAACTAAACAGTAAACACACAACAAATCTTTGCAGAGAAAGGATCCTACAGAAACAAACTTTTTCCTCGAATTCTCAGACAAAACACTCGTCGAATGAATTTTTTTTTTTTACACAAAAATATACTGTATAGTTAAAAAGTGGTTTACTAAAAAACATTATTTGGAAAACCTTTAAATTTAAGAAACAAAAAATAAAAAAATATAGTAGATAATAATAATAATAAATAAGTATTAAATTTACATTACGTGAAAACGGATTAAATTTATAACACCTCTAACGGACCAAAAACAATTCTAAGGACGGAATGTCAAGTTTGATTTGTTTTCACAATTTTGAAATTTAACACTTATTTTGAAAATATTTAATATTAATACTTTTAAAATTAAAAATTTATTTTACTTAAAATACTATTTATAAAAAAAATATAAATTTTAGTTTTAAATCCGGAATAAAAAAATGAAAGCGATAAATTTTTAAGAAATTACCTGAGTGAAGAAAAATCTTGTTGGCAGTTGATTGAAGTCTGAAGAACTCCTCAACAGTAGAAAAAAACTTGTACATACAGTATTTGAAATCATGACGGGGTTGAATGCTCTCTGGATCCGGACATACTCTTCTCTCCGAGCAGTTTTAATAATAGGCCCAAAGAAAGGCCCATTCATCAAAAACACGTGGCAAAAATCTTCAATCAATCTTCTGCAAACTACCAAGGGTTCAATAACGACAGCACCAACAAAGGTTTAATTGGCAACTTGGTGAAGTAATCTCAAGGTATGTCTTGATGAATTTGGAGATTAATATGATGATGATGGTGACAACGAATCCAGGCCCGTTCGCTGTTGTTTTTGAGGAATTCACGAATTGCTGTGAAAACGAAAAGGCTTGCTTCTTTGTTCAGAGGGAGAAAAGTTGAGGAAGATTGAAGATTGAAAAGCAAAAACGAACAGTTTCTGAGTAAACGAAAGCTACTATAAAGAGAAGATTGAAGATTGAAAAGGCAGGATTAGGGGAAGAGAGAAAAAAGTGATAGAAGTTTGCTTCTTTGGAGGATGAATGAGAATTTTGATTTCTGAATGAAGAAAAATTGAGTATTTATAAGCGAAGGTTCGATTCTTCAAACAAAAAAGGAAATTATAAAAAGAAAAAAAAATTATCTGAAAAAAATAAACTTTACGTTGTTTCCTTTTTTTAATATATGGAGTAGACAAATGGAAATTGATCGAAAACAATTACCGTTGCGACAAAAAGGAAGTTAAGGGGTAATTATCTACCTTTTAAAAAGTTACCGTTGCTAACTCCTCTACCTTAAAAATTACAACGTTGTAGTACACAGTACACACGATCGAGTATTTTTACAAGTGATTTACCGGATCGAACCGGTGACCTGATAAGTTTGGGACCATCAGGCTCGTTTCAGTTTTTTTTTTTTGGGCCTAATTCTAAATAAATAAAACCCAAACCTGATCTTTAATGGGCCTAGTTTATTTTTCAAGTCCATTATTCGATCTTAGTTAATGCATCGTACTAACGATAGTGTCGTTGATCAGCAATCATAAAATCTATTAAAGATCAGGTTTGGGTTTTATTTATTTAACTAAGATCGAATAATGTCCATTATGATCCGCAATCATAAAATCTATTTATGATAGTGTCGTTGATGTATATAAACCATTTAAAGTCAAATCTGCATAATATATATTCTTGACAAAAAACCAAGATCACTAGTGTGCGATTTTAATAGAATCTTAGCAATCGGAATCTGGTAAATAACTGTTACTTTAATAAGAAAAAATGTTATTTCAAATTTTTAATATATTTTGTTACAATAATTGCACTCTTTTTTAAAAAAAAAATTCAAAAGGAAAAACTCAATAAGCTGTCTGCATAGAAATAGAATATGAGACTATCATCAACTTACCCTAAGTTTATGTAATGCCACGTGTAATATTACCGTTATGTGGAGAAGAAATCCCTTTATTATTTGTAAGTGGGAACGCAAATGGACAACCGAGATACTAACAGTATGTTCAATGGTAGAACCCACAAGGAGTTCTTAGTGAATTTTTTATTATAAATTTTAAGTTAAGAACTCCTGTTAAGATATTTATGTTTTTTGTGCTTCAATGCTAAGAATCCCTAATGGAGTTCTTGGAAAAAAAAAAAAAATTTGTAATTTTAGGTTATTGTAAGTAGAGTTTATTTATTGAATAAAACATACTTGACATAAAAACATATTAAACATAAATTTTAAAATTATAAACGGAAATGAACACTCAGTTGTGATCTTGATCATGCCTAAATTTTTGTCATATATGCTCAACCAAATCATCTTTCAAGCGTTGATGCACTTGTCTATCATGAATTCTAGTTCGAACACCCAACATATTCGCAAGATTTGTAGGCATATATGCAGAATACGTGAGATCGACATGTGAACTTCCGTTTTTTTCTCCATGTTGGAATTCTGAAACATCATATTGAGTATAGCCATCTCGTTCGTCTTCGACTATCATATTGTGTAGTATAATACATGCTCTCATAATCTTTCCTATTTTTGCTTTATCCCAAAAAAGAGCGGGGTTTTTAACAATGGCAAATCGAGCTTGCAAGACTCCAAAAGCACGCTCGACATCTTTTCGGGCAGCTTCTTGATGTTGAGCAAATAAAAATGCTTTCGGGCCCTGTGGAATCGGAATAGATTGGATAAAAGTTGACCATTTCGGATAAATACCATCTGTGAGATAGTAAGCCAATTGATACTCCCTTCCATTGACAGAGAAATTCACTTGTGGAGCTTGACCTTTTATTATATCATCAAAGACGGGTGAGCGATCAAGAACATTAATATCGTTTAAGGTACCTGGAGGTCCAAAAAACGCGTGCCATATCCAGAGATCATATGAAGCTACAGCCTCTAAAACAATTGTAGGTTTTCCAGAACCACGTGAATATTGCCCTTTCCAAGCGGTGGGGCAATTCTTCCACTCCCAATGCATACAATCTATGTTGCCTACCATTCCGGGAAATCCGCGTTGCTCTCCAATATGAAGTAGTCGTTGAAGATCCTTCGGTGTGGGTCTTCTTAGGTACTCATCGCCGAATAAATATATAATTCCTTCGACAAAATTTTCCAAACATGAACGCGCAGTAGTTGCACCAAGGCGGAGATATTCGTCAACCGTATCAGCCGCAGTACCATATGCCAAAAGACAGATTGTTGTCGTACACTTTTGCAGACCAGAGAGACCACGCCTTCCGACAGCATCTTTCTTTTGGCGAAAGAATTGAATTTCATTAGAGAGTCGATGGACAATATGTAAGAACAATGGCTTGTTCATTCTAAAACATCGTCGGAATAAATTAGGAGGGTAGGTTGGAGTGTCACTGAAATAATCATTCCATAAATGTAGGTGGCCTTGTTCGCGATGCCTTTCGATAAAAACTCATTTTTTCCTTGACTCACTAGCCTCTTGATGGTCCCCATAATCAATGAACTGATTCTCGAACGTTTGATTAAAAAATTGATCAAAATGTTGCTCAAAAAATTGATCAAAATGTTGCTCAAAACGATCATCAAGTGATCCATCAAAAGTGTTATGGGAAGAAGATGCCATATATGTGAACCTTTGTTTTGGATTTTGGATAAAATCAAAAAATTTGATCGATAAGGGAAGGGGAATGAGTGGAGAAAGAAGTAACAAACTTGTTTTGAATGATTGAACAATATAATAAAGTTTTATAAATGATAAGAGAAGGAGAACGAGTGAAGAAGTACGAAACAAATATGTGAAATATATAACCGATGCAAGTTGGAAGAGAAAGAGGACATGTCAAAATAAATTACAAACATGTGACTTCTCTAGTACATTTTCTATTTGACTTCTTGTGGCTTGTGACTTGCATAGTCATCTTGTGATTCCTCTTGTACATTTGCTACCGTGTCTTCTTATGACTTGTGACTTCCATAGTAATCTTGTGATTCCTCTTGTATATAAAATATCTATATATGTTGACAAAATATATAAATTATCTATATATGTATAGATGCACATAAAAGGTGTAATTGTTTGATCAATCCTCAAGTTTACATGTGCTTTTATGATTACTCGAGTATTTACTCGACACACTTAACCGCAAGGTAGTATAGGTGGGATATTTATAGACATAGGTGTAAAATGGAGTAGGCGGCTGGGAGGATCGGTCGATCGTCATGGAGGATTGGTCGATCGTCATGGAGGATCGGTCGATCGTCATGGAGGATCGGTCGATCGTTGTGTCCGGAGAAAATGTCCGTGGAGCATGGATCGGCCGATCTGACCATGAGATCGACCGATCCTTGGTTGTGTTCTTGGAGTTGTTTGGATCGATCGATCCAAGGGTAGGATCGATCGATCCCTTTCCTTTCCGTAGCTTCTAGGCTTCATCATTCTCCGAACAATGGTAACACCATCCAATATCTCTACCTTCCTCACCTGTGATTCGAAATAAAAAATATTTCAATTTCAATTCAACATTCAACAATCAACAATCTTCAAATTGAATCTAACCTCAATCTATTTCATTCCGAGAGGTTAACACGAAGCTATGTGAATCCAATTGAATCAAAATTACAGCGATGAAGAAATAGATAACAAACCTTTTTCTCGCCAAGGTTTTCTTCCACCGCCGATTGAAGCGTTAATCGGAAAGCTCTTGTACCACCGGAGATGAGGTGTTATCGACGTGGCTAAGAGCAGTTCTCATGAATCGATCTGAACCTTTTTTCCCAGTCTCTTGATCGAAAATCAGCTACAATGGAGGAGAAGAAAAGTTGAAGAATGGTTGGCGATGGAAACGAGAAAAAGAGAAAATTGTTTTTGATTTCATTCAAAAAAAAACATCAATCCACTTAAAACTTGACACATGGCACTTCATTATATATGCTTAAGTCTCTTAGTTAAGAATCGGTTCTTCATTATATAATCTAATTCCCATTTATTTTTATTCCTAAAAAGCTAAGAAACTTAGCTAAGATCCCCCATTAATCATGGTCTAATAAAAAGCATATATCTATTTCCCTTTTTCTTAATATCATCTTTGCTCGATTCAGTAACAAAATATATACAATGCATCAAAATAAAGATCCGATTAATGTGACTAGAGTTACAATGATTTACATTTCTAACTTTCTTACCATATAAAAAACCAATCAAAATATTACGTCGTTTTAAAAATATTACCACGCACAATTCACAAAGTCCATATTATAATAAAATCTTGATCTCTCTCCTTCATGGCCGCAGAGAATTTGTCGGACATAACTCTTCTTTGACCATCCCTCACCTTCATTTTCACCATTTCTCTTTCTAATCTCTCCCAAGATAAAAAGGAATTTAAGAGAGAGAAGATATTTTTTTCTCATCACCAAACTAAAAAAGGATTGCGAGAGATGGGAAACTGTGCCATCAAGCCTAAGGTTCTCAAAGATTCTGAAGAGGATCTTGTTCCGGTGGAACGAGAGACGGCGGCTCCGGCTGATCACGACAAGAATCTTGCGGGGAAGACTGAGAACAATGCTCTTGACGTCGCGGAGGAAGCAGCGGCTGCGGCACGACGGAGCGAGAAGGGTAAAGAGATTTTGATAGAGGATGACGTGGAAGAACACAACATACGCCCATCTCTCAGTAACTTGTTTCATGAGGTAAATTTTCAATAATTTTTTTTTTCTTTCAAGAATCATTTATTGAATTTTTTAGTAATATTGTTCAATAAGGGTCAAAAACTCGAAATTGTATACTATACTTATCAACAATAGTTAAGGGAAATAACTAAAATAATGGTTTTAGTAGATTATTGATGTTTCTCATAAAAAAAAAAAAAAAAAGAGTATTGATGTTTCATTTTATCTTATTATGTCTCACACGCATGTTCATAATATACAATACAAATATTTATTAAATATATAAATTTTTAAAATATTAATGAATGTTTTAAATCGTTGTTTAAACGACGACAAAACTAGCTAGTATACCTTTTATTAACACAATAAAGTTATGTTATAGATTAAAATGTTAGTATTTAAGTAGTTATATAATCATGAAATGATCACGGCCGAAGCGTTAATGAGGAACCATACGGTATTTGTTTAAGAATAAATCAAAAGACAAAAAGCTTCTCTTGCCTTCTAAGTTTTAAGGACCCCTTTTAAAAAAAAAAAAAAGTAAAAACTTTCCAATAATTAATGCATATGTTTTTACATTTTATATGTGGGAGTGGAACCTAAAGGGACAATAATAATTCATATATAATGGCATTTCAAAATTGGGCCAGTTTTATCCCGAATTTCTGGGTTTTTCACTTTTTATATATCAATTTGAGGATGACTTTTTTTTGTTTCCTTGCAGGACAAGACACTAGTGGAAACAAAAGTAACAGATCTATCTCCGATAAGACCTGCAGAGACCAATAACAATACCGGTCCTTCTTCAGAGGTTTCAAAGCTTGATACTTCTGATCTAATGACTTCTTATGTCAAAGATCGAGAAGAATGTGTAACCTTTGACGTTCAGACTCGAAATGACCTCGAAGTTAAGATTCCAAAAGATTCTGAGGTTAAGACTCCTGAAACTCCTAAAGCTAAGGAAGCTGAAGAGAATGAAGTTAATTTTTCAGAGAATTGGGAAGTTAAGTTTCCAGAGGAATTGGAATCTACCAAAACATCGCAAGTTGTTAAGGTTGCAGAAGTTTCTGCTCCTGAACTGTCTGAAGTTAACAAGGTTACAAAGGAATCAGAAGCTCCTGAGGACTTGGAGGATAAGAATGTTCCAGAAGTGTCTGAGGTTTCTGCTCCTCGATTGTCTGAAATCAAGGTTACAAAAGAATCAGATGTTCCTCAAGTCTTGGAGGATAAGAATATTCAAGACGTTTCTGAAGTTAAGACTGATGAAGTTGAAGCTGCAGAGACAGAACTTCTAAAGGTTTCAGAGGTTACATCTCCAAAGGATTTAGAGATTAAAGTTCCAGAAGTTTTTGAAGTCAAGACTCCTAAAACATCGAACGTTAAGGTTACAGATGAATCAGAGGTTAATAAGATTGATCAAGAACCAGTGAAAACTAAGATTGACGAAGAAGAGACAGAGGTTATAGAGTTTGTAGATGCTAAAGAGAAGATAGAGAAATCTGATCAAGACAAAGATATTGTGTTGCCTAAAACAGAGGAAAATGAAGAAAAAGATGTGTCTTTGGAGAAGCAAGTCAAAGAGTCTTCATTGTCTGATTTAGGAAACAAATGATTTTACAAGAGAGACCAACAGAGAAATTACCAATCAGGACTAGCTAAAATTACATTTTTTTCAAACCATTGACATGGTTTTAAAAACAAAACAAAACACGAATTAGCATTCTTTTAGGCAATTTCAATTTGTGTGTTTTTCCTCTCTCTTTTTTATAATGAATTTATTCAATTTGCGTGTTTGATAACTTTTATTCATTCCATACTTCTTTATTTTTGATAAAAGTTTATGACCAATATTTTACATATTACAACTTCAAATTTTGTTTGCTTTAAAACATAACCTATGAAAAGTTAGAAACCATCCTAAGATAAAGTATAAAACAAGAGATATGGCAAAAGTAGTAAAACGGACCAAAAAAATTAAAGCAAAGATGATTTTTTCAAGAGATAATTTAACTTTTCTAGACTCTACTATATGAATGATTAATCACATACATTACAATAAACCAAAATTTTAGCACATATAAGACAAAATTTAACACACTTTCTTTCAACTAATGACAACCTTCACCTCATTGCAAACCACATCGTTTTCCTTCTGTTGATCGATCTTATCATTACCACATTTAATCTGCTCTCTGCTTTTCCCCCACAGCACACAGTAGAGTCCAATAATTAACAATAATCCACCTACAATACTACAAAACATATGCACATATATAAGTTACTTTACTGAATAGATAAGAAAAAAAATGAAATATTTTAAAGAGGAATTTTATAGAACCTTCCAAGACTGATGATCTCGCATAAGAGAATTGCTGAAGAGAGGAGAGTGAAGAGAAGAGACAAAGGAGTGAACATTGATAAGAAGACAGGTCCTC
The DNA here is from genome assembly GCA_028015245.1 of Cardamine occulta. Taxonomy (NCBI): domain Eukaryota; kingdom Viridiplantae; phylum Streptophyta; class Magnoliopsida; order Brassicales; family Brassicaceae; genus Cardamine; species Cardamine occulta. Next base: position 20,395,833 of record CM051390.1, read on the forward strand.
TCTTTTCTATAACCCATGACTGTAAATAATACGCTACTCCTGTTACTATGAATCCCTGCATATAATGTCACGTTTATATTATTAATATATATATATATATATATAATATTATTCGATTTATATTGTGGACAAATATTATGGAATGAATTAAGAGTTAATTACGCAGTAAATGACTGCAACGAGTCTTAGATTCCAACCAAGCTTCCATGCTGAAATATCCCTCTCGAAAACAATCGCGATGACGAAGGATTGAATCGAACTCAATAGGCAATGAAGAGTTGTGAAGTATAGTTTCGAAGGGTAAACCTTTAACACACGACCCTGTTTATAATTATATGTAACAAAACTAAATTAAAAAATAGGTGACAATTTTATCACAATTACAAAAATTAGCATGACAAAAATCAACTAATCGTAATTCCATGAAAAAATACCCCATTTTTTGATAACTCGTTCATGTCACGTCTTACTAAATTAATTAAGTAATATGATCTTTGTTTTGATTTTTTTTTGGAAAATGTGTGAAATGAAATCTAGACTACCTCAAAAAAGATATATAAAATACCAAGTGTTTTTACCAGTGTCCACAATAACTAAACATGATTTAAATGGTAGTGGTAGGATATAAATTATGGTCGTTCCTAATATGGCGAATACTCAATTATTCGGCCACTATCGAAAAGTTTCAGTGTGTTATTGTATAGAGCAATTTGAATAGATATATACCTGCAAAACGAGCCAGAGACCCCATAAAATGTTGGAGGTGACCATGAGGACACATCCTTTGAGCCACGAGGTGGAACCGCCAGAAACGTGGCCGGGAATATTCCGGTGAGGATGTTCGTGGCCGTGATAGATCAGGTGAGCGCACAAAGGTACTTTCAGTAGTGGACCTTTGTAAAGTGCTAAGGTAATTACAGCTCCCATGCACACAGTTATCCCCACAAGCTTTGTTGTTCCTTGTATGCTCTTAACCTTAAGTGTCTCCATTCTTTAGTTACCATACAAAATAAATTGATGTTAGAAATAAAAATTAGGTATTAATTAAGACATGTACAATTAAATATATATATATATATATATATATATATATATCGTAATTAGTATACCCAAGAAAGAGAGCCAAGAAAAATGTGATGGCCGGAAGGGAAGCTGTTGTGGCGGCGGCTAAAGACGCCGACGTGTATGATAATGCAACACCGTTTAACTCCAAGCTCAATGTCACACTGAAGTCCCAGCATAGATAAAGTTTAGTCACAGTTAAAAGATATACACAACTTCATTGTATATGCATATAATCCTTATTCATAATTAAAAAAAAAAAAAAAAACACAAATCAGAAACTCAAAAAGTACACCCAAAAAAAAAAATTAATAAACACAAGGAAACGCAAATATGTGGGTAATTTCATACGATCGTATTTTTTCCGTTTCGCGTTGTATATATGTACAATTTTAAATTGATGGTTGATGAAAAAACAAATAAATTTTGAGTTTTTACTTCAAAGAGAAACAAATCATTTTGACATATAAACTCAAACAAAACAAAAAATTCAAAGCAAATGAACTCTATAATGTACTGGTAGGAGACATACCCGAATAAAGAGAGCATGAAGATCTTGATGAAGGTCAAACATGAAAGAGGTGGAGCACTTTTCCTACAGAAAAAAACAAGAAAAGAAAGAGAATGCAATTAATATATAAAAGAAAGTTAAGTTTACATAAACTTATTGTACACATAACACATCTGTATATATATATATATATAGAGAGAGAGAGAGAGATATGTATATACCGCTCGAAGAAGAAAGCGAGAGGAGCCAAGAAGATGGTAGCGAAAGCTTGACGATAGAAAACGAAGACGAATGTGTTCATCCCGCCATTGAAGACGGCTTTGGAGATCAAGAACATGATTGTATATATGACTTGTATTATAGTCACCACAATATATGGTTTCTTTGTCTCCATATCCATCGATTGATTTGATGATCGATGATGTTTGGTTTTGATTTGAGTTGTTGGAGTTATATAAATAAATGGGTTGCTGTTTGTAAATGTTCTTCTTTGAGTTAGAATAAGATGCTCAGTGGGTGTTTATATAAGCACGCGCAAATTTGATATATATGCTATTTCGGTAATATTAGAAAGTAGTGGAATAAATATTTAAAAGTACGTTCCTACCAGTGGAGGAAGAAAAAAGATGTTACTTTTGTGTCACAATCTCTATCGCAACCAAAATTATTTTGATGTTGACTAAAAAGATTTTTTATATATATGTTTCTCGTTCCGTCTATTGATCACCACTTCTACTATGTTTACTTACTGCTGCATGGTGTGATTTATATTTTATAACACTGTGAAATGATCATAGATTCGAAGAAAATACAAATTTGGTTAATGAAATGATGAATTCATTAAGTAATGATATTAACTTTAGTAAAAAAACATGTGACATCATCAATGGTTTTGATTGAAAATAACAACATTCATGTTCTGTTGGATTTACTAATTAATTAGTGGAATCACAGATGCCCGGCCCCAATAATTATGCCATTATGTAAGTTTGACAGGAAAAAAATATAAAAATATTACATCATTATATTATGTTATCTCTCTAATGAATTAAAAAAATCGCTGAACGATTCGATCTGTTTTTCCATCCCACCATTTTATTCGATATGTTTTTCCATCCTAAATTTTGTTATTGTTATGTGTAGCGGAATGGTATAATAACCAAATTCATAGATCAGGTCTTCCATTTATTTTATTTTTTTGTTAATACGAAAGTTGTTTTGTTAAATAATATTATATGTTGAATTTAATTAATTAATAGTTTTATTGATTTTCTGTTTCACTTGGTCTCCTCCGCCATCGCAGAGCGGGACGGTCCAAATAATAAAATTATAATAGGTCCGAAGTAGAAATTGTCTCATACTAATACCATATATTTTCCATACAACCACACACCATCACCATTTGGAGCCTCAGACTAAACATTATCCATACACAGGTAAACAAAATATGCTACTCCGATATCAAAATATCTAGGTATCGTGTGTAAAACGTTCACAATTGATTTGTCAAAAAAGTTCAAATTAAACTGATACGTATATTTGATTGGTTAATTAATTAATTAAAAAGTGTTATGATGCTTTTTGTGCCTACTGTGGGTATTTGATTTTCTAGACTTCCAATCATGTTCCGACGCCTACAAATAAGTTAGTCGTCCCTTCGTAATCGTATATATCCGATAAAATTAAAGACGCCTCCAAAATTGTTAATAATATACTATCATTATTATATATAAAGATGTGGAATCAATTTTAAAGAAATCGTAAAAGTAAAAAAATCGAAATAAAAAGGACCAATGAGATTTAAGTGTTTGATGACCATTTTTTTTGAAGTGTTTGATCATTGATGACCCATACACATGTGGTTTCAACTTTCACGTATAGAAGGCAAAAGTAGATGGTGATTCTAAAACGCGTACGTCCACGTTAGACCCATGCAAAAGTAATATAAATTGATCCATGTATTATCTTCTTCTTTTTTCATGTATTATCTACCATATACATATATATATATATATATATTCCCTTTTCCCTGGCATTTTTAATCATATTTTATTAGTTTCATGTCTCAATAATATAAACATTTGTCTGGGTCGTTGAAACCAACATAAGAAACCTGGAAAATATCTTTATTTTGTTCAATATTTGGATTATTTTCTTTTGATAAAGAATATTTGGATATATGGACTATCTTAATTGATTTTTAAGACGACTTTACTTTTTGTAACTAACCAATTAATGATTGGATGATTGTAGTTGTATGATAAAAGTATCATAATTCAAACAATCCACGAAACGAAACCTCGCACGGACCTTTTTCCCTTTGTGAGTTGCCATCGAAATAAACATGTCATATCAATATTCAATACTGATACAATTTATGAGAAAGATAGATTCAAGGAATATACGTCTCTTCCTATATTATCTTCCTCAAAATTTAAAGTGAATGAAACCTACCGTCTAAAAAAGGCAAAAAGAAGAAAAGGCAAAACAAAACAATCTGGACAAGAAAGAAATACCACGTGTCTTTTAACACATTCATTTAATTGGGCCAAGATAAATGGAACCCAGATACAGTCCTGAAAATAGTCTCGTTGGTTCTACATTATGGGCCAAACACACAAGGGCCCATATAGATTTAATGTTAATCACGTGATGTGCACGTGAGCAAAGGGTTTTAACTTTTAATCACTCTTCTTCCTCTTCCCCAAACTCCTGGGAAATTTTTGCTAAAACCCTGAAATCATTTCCGCCATTACAATCACACATGAAACCTCTCTTTCTCCTACTCATTTCCTAACCAAATCATGCAATTCTGTTCTTCCAAATCCCTCTTCCTCCTATACCTCCGCCTCGCCGGTTCCTCTTCCATCTCCGCCGTCGTCCTTCCGCCGCCACGTCGCTCGATCTCCGTTCTCATTGCGAGTTTCTCTTCTTCTAGCTTCAGTTCCGGACAATTCACTTCGTGGCGACCTCAGCACGACAATGATTCACGGAGTGTTAAGGTTCCAGTGTGGTGGGATTTCGGGAACTGTCATTTGCCGGCGGGTGCGAATGTCTTCAAATTGGCTCAAAACATCACATCCGCCGTAAGAAACAGCGGAATCAAAGGACCCATCACCATCACCGCCTTCGGAGACGTAGTTCAGCTCTCCAGAACTAACCAAGAAGCTCTCTCCGCAACTGGAATCAATCTCGCCCATGTTCCTCAAGGTCAAATCTTTTCTAAAATTTCTTCTCCTGTTTCATTTCTATGGAAAAAAGCTTACATTTTTATGCAATTTCACAGCTGGGAAGAACAGTACGGATAGATCTTTAATTACAGATCTGATGTGTTGGGTTACTCAGAATCCACCTCCTGCTCATCTCTTCCTCATCTCTAGCGACAGCGATTTCGCAAATGTACTACACAGATTGAGGATGAACAATTACAACATTTTGCTTGCGGGCAATGAAAAAGCTACACCTGATGTATTGTGCAGCGCTGCTTCTATTATGTGGGATTGGGATGCTTTAGTTAGAGGGAAAGATTCAGCAGGTAAACACTTTAATCAGCCACCTGATGGTCCTTATAATTCTTGGTATTGTCACTATAGAACTCCTCTTCTTGACCCTTTTGCTTCATCTTCTACCACCAGCACCAGCACCACCAAGCAAATATCTTGTACTAGTGTCAAAACCGAAGATTTGTGCGAATCAAAATCGAATCCAAATCCTGTTTATGTTAAGGCTTCTCGTCCTATCCCGAAAGAAGTTGTTAAGAAGATTGATTTGACATTGAGTTGTTATCCGAATGGAACATCCATTACAGAACTCCGTCAGCAGCTGACCAAGAGAAATGTATCTTTAGGTAAAGATTTTTACGGATATAAGAGTTTTTCGAGGTTTCTGTTAGCTATGCCGAAGATCTTACAAGTTGTTCCAGTGAGAGATGGTATGTTTAGTATTCATGCTGTTAACCAGGGAATGGATAACAAAGCTTCATCTCTGAAACTAAGTAGCGAGAATCTCGAAGTTGTTAGTGTGGAAGAGATGCCTCAGAAGATGAAACAGAACGATGAAGATGTCAAAGTGGAATCTCAATCACAAGCGAGTTCTCAAGAGTGTGTTCTCAATCACAAGATGGATGTTAAGGCAGAAGACGAACCCGTGAAAGAAAATCAGCTAGCTTTAAATGACGCGGATGATGTTTCTTCTTCCGAGGAAAAAGACGGGTTTTTTAGGAAGCTAAATAGACTATGGTTTGGTTCACCTGAGATGGAAGTAGAGCATCTTGAAGAAAAGAAAGGTATTTCTGGAAATGGAGACGAAGGGAAAGGCGTTGTTAGTGAAGGAAACGTGATAGATAAGGAGTTAGAATCTCGAATGGCATCTTCCACCTATAGTGAATCTGCTGAGGAGGTAAAAGCAGACACTGAAATAGGGCTTTTAAGCCGAGTTGTGAAGAGATTCACGTTTTCTTGGGGAAGACCTACTGAGCTTAGCAATGCAGCAGCAACTGGATCTCAAGTAGATGACCTTCTTGCAAAACATTCCTTTTGGAAGGATGTTGAATCTTTCATTAATTCTCCAAGAGGCTTCGTCGTTGTTTCTCACTCAAGATCAAGGTTCTTATTCTTCTCTTTCCCTTACCAATGTTTCTGCATTAGCTATTTAATTAATGGTAAGCTGCTTACGTGTTCAGAGAAGTGATGGCTAAGAATCTTAAGGACGAAGGACCTTCATCTCTCAAACCAATCGATGTATCCAAAATGCTTGATTTAGTTTCTCTGTTAATATCAGAGAAAAAATGGATCAAAGAGACTCCTTCTGACGCGTTACCTTTTAGAGTAATTCGGTTTACCGAGAAAATCTCCAGTCTTAGCAACCCTTGTGCTACGGATGGATTGAGATCGATATTTGTGAATATGTCAAAATCGCAGTGTGACGAAGCAGATGGTGAGAAAATGCCCAAAAACATTGGTATGAGTCAGAAACCTAAAGAAAGATCGAGAAGCAAGGTAATTGGGGATTGTCATAAGCTGATAAAGAAGATAACAGAGGAAAACCCCGGAGGTTATAACATGAGCAACTTCAAGAAAGACTTTGTGAAAAGATTCGGGTACCGGTTAGATTATCAGAACCTCGGTTATCCGAAACTACAGTCTTTGATAGAAATGATGCCTGAGGCGAGGATTGAATTTGGATACATTGTCCCTTGGTCAACACCAGCTCCATATGAATCTGACTCATCATTCGAAGAGCTAGGTCCAGTTTCTAAAAAGATTCATGAGTATGGGCCATCTGTTTCAGAGGAAGAAGATTTTGACTCGGATACGGACGGAGAAACTTCTTTAAAACAGAGCAGCGACGGAAGTACGAATAAGAAAGGGGATGAAACAGCGAGCAATTTACTTGAAATGTTGGGTTCTTGGGACACTGAGCAGAAGAAGCCTGCAAAGACTTGCTTTTGGTGAAGATAAGCTTGTTGAAGGAATCTTGGTAAGCTTGAGGAAGCCATCAGGTGAGTCTAGTAGAAATCAAGATTGAAGATGAATTTTAATCTAACACGGTAAACAATTAACGTTAACTAAAGATTCCGGTTTAGATGAAATTTTGGTGGAATTTCCGGTTTGGTAATTGGTTCTATTTAAAATCCGTGGAAATTGGCCAAACGTTGTTGGTTATATCCTCATATGTTTCATTTATTAACTAAAACTAATAAACAAGAAATTAGGAAATATTAAACTCTATTATTAATCAAGTCCCGGGTACGTAATTTCAACGGGAGACAAAGCAAAAGTTTCCGGCGCCGGAGAAGGAGACAGTTCCGGCTTCTCGTCCTGAAAATCACAGTACTCTCTGAGATTATTCCCTTCCATAGTCGTAAGTCCTAACGAAGTAAACATAACGGACCAACACTCTTTTTCAATCAACCCAATGGCTCCACAACAGTCTTTGTCTATACCACCGGAAACCGCCGGTTCCGTCGTACCGGTACTGCTAAGGAAGAACTCAACGATCTCGTCGGTACATGACTTAAGCTTCAACGCAGCGTTCCAACAATCCAATAGGTCTCCGGCGCCGGAATTGTCCGCAGCCAACGTCTTGATCTGGAGATTCCTTGCCTCGGCGACGGTGATGACGTGGACGGTCGATATGAGATACGAAATTGCTAGAAATGTGAGCAGAAAAGGCTTTGAAGTAGTTTTAGTAGCCATTGTTTTCTTTTCGTGTGCGTTTAGAATTTGAGATTAGTAAGAGATTATGTGATTCTTATGTGACGAATATATATAGTGGAAGAAAAATGAGGGAGATGAAAAGTTTTATTATTCCTTCGTTTAATTTTGTTATTAATTATCACAACTCACAAAGTGATCGTGGTGTTAGATTAATTATCCACAATCGCTAAGCAATTACCACTGTCTTTATAAGTATCCGTTACATCCAATTATGCAAATTGATTAATTATTCGTAGAAGCCATAGAAAAATATTGATTCGTAAATATATAAAATATTCAATTAATCTTTGTTTTTATATAGTTTTCGTTTATTATTATTTTCCATTGATTCACCAAATCACGACGAAAAACGTCGGATTTAGACAAGTGCACCCATATAAAACCGGTGGCAAAATTGCAAAACTTCGAAGTTATGGTCATCTTAATGGGCCAAGTCTATTGGGCTTTAAGAAGTCCATTAATGTCAAACTAATGATCAAGTCTACTTTAGTATCAGCCCATTCGATGGCAATGTCACTGTAAGTTTCAGGCGAGAAAAGAGATGAGCGCGACAACGGAGCTGCCAACGAAGGAGGCTCACGTGCTTAAAGGCCACGAGGGTGCTGTTTTAGCGGCGAGGTTTAACGGCGACGGAAACTACGCTCTCACCTGCGGCAAGGATCGAACCATTCGTCTCTGGAACCCGCACCGTGGAATCCTAATCAAAACCTATAAATCCCATGGCCGCGAAGTCCGCGACGTTCATGTTACTTCGTATGAGCTCCTTCTCTTCTCCCAGCTGTTTGAAAAATTTGTGATTTTGATTCAAATTTGTTCAGTTTAAGTTATTATAGTTCAAAATTATTGGATTCTGGTTGTGTTTTTTTTGTTGTTGTTACTTGCAGCTAAAATTAAATAGCTAAGAAAACGTAACTCATATTTAGGAGCTTTGGTTAAGTTATTGTGAAGAAACTGGAATTTATGTTTTCGATCATATACTTGATCGATCAGTTTTGGTCAGTTTAAAGTGAAATTGCTTGATTTTGGTTGTGTTTTTTTCCTTGTTTACCGCTTAAATTGATTGTATAAGACACGGAATCTCAGATCTTTATGAGTTTCTGTTTCACTAATGTCAAGCAAATTGGAGTTTTCTGTGGTTGAAGCTAGTATTATGAGTGTGTTTGTTTTAATGATTTTTGTTGCTTGCTACTAAAATTGGTAATTTTTTTGTTTCTTGCAGCTAGAACTGATCGAACTAGACACGAAATTTCAGATCTTTAAGGAGTTTGTGTTTCATTAATGTTAAGCAAATAGGAGTTTTATGTGGTGGAAGCTAATATGCTGAGTTTGTTTATTTACTTATGTTTCAATGATTTTTAAACACAGAGACAATGCCAAATTTTGTTCATGTGGTGGTGATCGGCAAGTTTATTATTGGGATGTCTCAACGGGACGCGTAATCCGAAAATTCCGTGGTCACGATGGAGAGGTAAATGTCTCAAAAAACTTAGAAACCAAATCTCCTAGGATTTAGTTTTCACGTATATATATTAATAATTTCTTCTTTGTTAATGAACAATGATCTTATCAGGTCAATGCAGTGAAGTTCAATGATACATCATCTGTAGTTGTATCAGCTGGTTTTGATCGATCGCTACGTGTTTGGGACTGCAGATCTCACAGTGTTGAGCCAGTTCAGGTTTTACTCTCGTCTTTTGCTGTTTCAAATCATGGAAAAGTTTAGAACTAAATCTAATTGGCCCTTCTGTTTATTAATGTTTTTTTTTCAGATCATTGATACGTTTTTAGATACAGTCATGTCTGTTGTTTTAACAAAGACTGAGATTATTGGTGGTAGTGTTGATGGAACTGTTCGCACATTTGACATGCGTATCGGTAGGTATGTAAAAACTCACTCATTACAAGAAATAAAAACTTGGTAATGTTTCTTTCTTCTGAAATTGATTGGGAATTTCGGTTTAAATTGGAATCAGGGAGATGTCAGATAACCTAGGCCAACCGGTTAATTGTATATCGATATCAAACGATGGAAACTGCGTTTTAGCTGGTTGCTTGGATTCTACTCTGCGTCTACTTGACAGGTAAAACAAACCAAACTGTATGTAAAGAAAAAACAATTTTCTCTTGCAAATTGTCTAAATCCTTGTGAATATCTTTAAATTTTACAGAACCACAGGGGAGCTACTCCAAGTCTATAAAGGTCATATTTCAAAGGTTAGTCATTAGTTTGAAAGAGAATGTAACCATAATCCATAGCTGCTTAATTAATTAAGTTACAACATTTAATGAGTAATTATTTTGGTGTGTAAACAGTCATTTAAAACAGATTGTTGCCTCACTAATTCGGATGCACATGTGATTGGAGGATCAGAGGATGGATTAGTTTTCTTTTGGGATTTGGTAGATGCAAAAGTGGTATCGAAATTTCGAGCTCATGATTTAGTGGTAATGATTCATTTCTTTGTTTTTTTTTTTAATCCGTTTGAAACTTTTATGAGTAGTAGTATTGATTTTGATGTTTGTTTCACTTTTTTTGGCAGGTGACAAGTGTGAGTTATCACCCGAAAGAAGATTGTATGTTGACTTCTTCGGTTGATGGTACAGTTCGAGTCTGGAAAATTTGAAGAAACAAAAGTTCTTGATTTTGTTCTTTTACGCTTTCCTTATCTGTTCTTGTTTTTCCTCTTCTTTCACATTTTACTGTTTGGGCTTAATCAGACTATTGTTGTATGTAAGAGTAAAACGTGTTGTAGAATTGTTTACTCTTTGTATGAAAAGAAAGCTTCTTATGGGCTTGGATGATTCCAAAAACTTAATTTTTTTAAAAAAGGAAAGGACGTTCAAAAATTGATGGAGCAATAAAGCCCATTAAGATGTTTAAAAAATGGGTACATAATTTAAGGATTTTAAAAAAGTGTGGCTGCTGGGAATCGAGCCCAGGTCTCCACGGCCACAACGTGGAATTCTAACCACTGAACTACAGCCACTTTTTTTACATATATTAAATGTTTTTAATATATATATCCAAACTACAAAGTATATGTACATAATTATTAACTATCTGATTAGCCATTAGATTGAACTTGGAATCAATTAAAAAGCTTTTTCATCTAAAACTACTGTCCCTACTTTGCCTTTTGAATTTCCCAGATCGGAAATAAAAAATTCTGTTCTCCTCCTAATTATTCTCACGTTAAAAAAGACAACGAAACTGAAACTCTGATTTTGATTTATGAAATGTTTTTAAAAACTTGCAAAAGAGAATCACATAGCTGGAAATAATATGGGGTAGTAGTAAACAAGAACATGGCAATAGCCAATAGCATATTAAGACCAGTCTTTTGCATGTGTTCTTGCACATATTATATTATTAATTTAATCTCTTATCCGCCGTCCTGTAAATTTATTTTTAGTAAGACAGATTCAACTTCACAATTAGTTACATATATCATTCTTTCCTTTAACTAACATTCATACACTATATTCATTTTTTAATTACATATAAAAAAGGTTTAGAGAGTTGATTAGATGTTGAATGGCCGCCCGTTTAGCGTCTTAAGGTTAGTTAACAAACATTTCTTGAACACTCCTTTTTATAACAAAAGAAAATAAAGTCAATTTTATTACCCGAATTATCTATTTCGGTCCGAATCTGATCAGGCGACGTACGGTTACAGAACTGTAATAACGGACCACTAGTCTCGCGAGTATATAATTAAAGAACTCTACTCGCGGAGTTAAACTGGCGATGAGCTGTCTGTCGAAAGGCAAAGACCTAACGTGACCGCTGCCCGTTAAAATCTCAAACGCTGCCCGAAATCTGAGGGAAGAGAGTTCCTTAGTTCGGACTAGTTAGACTTTTTTTTTTTGTTGGTTGTTTAAAGTAAACAAAGCAATCTCACAGCTGTTCGATATTGTTTTATTAAAAATTTCGTTGTTTTTTTCCGTTAAATCTGGGTTTAATTATATAGATCATGACTTTTCAAATTTATTGCAACCACAAATAATTACAAAAAAAATCGTATTAATGGATAGTGCATGTTGGTGTGTTGTGACATTTTTAAGACTATTTAGAGATCTAAGAAATTAAGTTTGACTATGAATTATTGAAATAATTTACTTAAGCTATTATTTTCATTTTTCAATACATGTGTGACAAACTGGTTATTCTTAAAAATCTCTTCAGTCATTTATAGTATCAATTTCCCGTATAATATACTATCAGTTTTATTTTTTCAAGTGCAGTTTATTGATATTATAACATCCAAATATGTTACAAAACCAGATAATCAGTTTAAGATACTTAATTATACCATTTTTGCAAATCTTAAATTTCTTTTTATGGACCGTCCACCGACAAGAGAATTATCATTGACACTTGGCATTAACTTTTTGATAAAGCTAATTAGTAATTGGAATTTGATTAGCATTCCCTCTTCGTAGAGTATTATTTTATTTTCTATACAAAAGAAAGCTTATTTTTTTCTCTGCATTTTGTCATTGTTTTTGATCAGTAATACAACTAATGGTAGTTAATTTTAAAAAACTCACATCTACAAAATCACCAATATAGAAAGTAGTATTTTTTTTTATTGTTGTCTTTGTTTTTGAGATTATAACATGTTATTCTTCGGAGAGTTATGTAATAACCACATTCTTACTTTGAGCTCACGTTGTAAATATGTGCTTTTCGGTCGTCTGTAATAGATCACTATCTTTAAAATAACAAAACGAATTTGCCAGCGTAGAAAAAGGCAAATTATATATTTAAAGAAAGCTACTCATTGCGCACTATCTCGCAGTTAATGATTACACTTTTACTAGAAACAAATAGTAAGATAACACGAGTCAAAAGTCACTCCTGAGTCATGCAACACGTGTTTAGATTAATCATATCGTTCTAACTAAATTTGATGTACCCGTCAAGAAATTACTCTTTATGTGCTTCAATCAAATACATAATTACATTTGAGTTTCCGTTTAGGGAAACAGCCTGAGCTTTGTCCGGATAAATAACCCGAAATCATATTTTGGTGCATCATTGTTCTTTTAGATAGATACTTAGAGCATCTTCATTGTTAATACTCATTAGAGTGTCTAAAGTATATTTAATTATTAAATTTAATCATTTTTTATTTTAAGACACTATGTAAGACACTCATCATTATTTATCCTCCCATTTGTTATCTTTTTATGGGTGTCTTAAAATAATTAAGAAATTTTTATTGTGTATAAATGTTTTATAAATTTTAAATAAACAATTAAGTAGAAAATTTCTTTTTTTTATATTATACATATGTTGGAAATGAAAATTTTAAATAAGTAATGGAAATTTATTTTAAAAACATTAATATATTACAGAATTAAAAAGTTTCATACATAAAATAAAAAAGTTCAAATATTAATGAAAACTTAAAATTAGATAAAATAAAAAAAACATAAATAACAATAATAAAAATATTATTAAATGGATTCTAATATTCATTGCTACCAAATTTTTGCCAAATATGTTCAACAAGATCAACTTTCAATTGGTGATGTGTTTGTGTATTCTGAAGCCGATTCCTAGCAGCCATCATGTTGAAGAGATTGGTTGGCATATCGGTAGAATATGTTAAATCCACATTAGAATTGCTGCTCCCATCTTCTCGATCGAAATCCGAGACATTGTATAATCAGTATTGATCACGTCAAGCCTTCCACTATCATATTGTGTAATATGATACATGCTCGCATTATCTTTCCAATTTTGTTCTTATCCCAAGCTAAGGGCGGGATTTTTGATAATTGCAAATCGAGCTTGCAAGACACCAAAAGCACGCTCAACATCTTTGGCAGATTCTTGACATTGAGCAAATAATGAAGCTTTTGGACCTTGTGGAAGTGGAATTGATTGGATGAAACTCGCCCATTTTGGATAGATACCATCGTTAGATAGTACGCCATATTGTATTCTCGTCCATTCACGTAATACCTAACTCTTGGAGCTCGACCTTCTAAGATATCATCAAAAACCGGTGATCGGTCAAGTACATTTATATCGTTTAATGTTCTCGGAGGTCCAAAAAATGCCAAATCCAGAGATCTTGTGAAGCGACAGCCTCTAAAACGATTGTTGGTTTTCCGATCCACGGCATATTGTCCTTTCAAGCTGTTGGACAATTCTTCCACTCCCAATGCATACAATCTATGCTTCCTATCATCCCGGAAATCCTCGTGCTTCTCCTTGATTTAGTAATCGTTGGAGATCTTCCGCCAGTAGGCCTTCAGAGTATGTATCTTGAAAGAATTCAATGATACCGCCCACAAAATTTTCCAAACATAAATGGGCGGTACTTTCACCGAGGCGGAGATATTCATCAACCCCATCAGCAGTGTACCATATCCAAGCATACGACGGTAGCCGACATTTTTGTAGTCGCGGAAAAACCCAACCGCCCCTGTAGCATCCCGGTTTGCTTTGAAAGTACAGAATTCCATTAGATAGCGTTTCAACAATCCGCATAAATAATGGCTTGTTCATTCTGAATCGCCGTGAATACTTTGTAGGGATACGTTGGATTTTCGAAAAATAATCATTCCATAGCTGGTTGTGCCCTTCTCCCCGCGCTTTCAATAAAAGCTCGTTTGTGTCTTGAACCGCTTGGTCTTTGATTTTCTTCAATTCTATCCGTTGTTTGTTGCAAGATTCGGTCATAATGTTGCTTAAAAATTCTTTCGGAAACATGATCTTCGTTTGGGGAAGACATTATAAAATAATGAAAATGAGATCTTGGTATTGAAATTTTGGATACGTGTATGTTGGAGTTGGTGAAGAAATTTTGGATACGTGTATGTTGGAGTCGGAATGTTTGATGGTTATGTTGGAGTTAAAGAAATGTTTGATGGTGGAAAAGAAATGTTTGATTGTTAAATTTCTGATCGAATAAGAAAAGATGAAATGTTTTAGAAGTAGGATATCTTCAAGTTGATATTGAGTTAAATGAAAGAAGACTTCACGTTGGTTTTATAGTGGTTATGAGGAATAATTGAAATGCTTTTACACCATTTATTTCTGACATGATATAATGATTGACAAAGTAGAAACCAATAAAAGAGGAAAATGACAAAAGAACAATGTGGAATTGAAATTTTTTTACTTACCATATACATGATAGTTCGATGTATGGAATCAATTAAAGAAGAAAACAACAAAAAGAACCAGACCAAAGTAGCATAATTAAAACAATTCAGCCATTAGTTTTTTTCTAAGGATGATCTCATCTTGGACAACTCTTTGTTAATGAGACTTTGAAGCATTTTCTGCTTGTTAATTAAAATGTCACTGCTCTAATTTCCTTCAACGCAATGAGCTCATCCATGGCACTTGCAGAAGCATCTGCCTTCTTCCCTTTCCTTCTTGGCAGCCTTAACTCCTATAGGCCTGGGAGAAGCATCTTCGTTGACACGGGATGCCTTGTTCGAGCTTGATGAGTTTAAATTTGAGCCTTCCTTTCTTTTCTTCCCATCACACCGCCTCTACACGTTGTACACCATTTCCGGTCATTCATTAAAGCCCTCCATGCATGCTCAGCGTGAACTTGACCTTCGATCATTGAAAAAAAAATGTCATGCGCCATCTGCAGGACATCATTCTCGCCCGGCCACTTGCTCTTCTTGTTGAGGCCTGGCTATAAGACCCGACAAATTTGTTCACACTTTCATTAATCTTCTTCCAACGTTGCTTAACTGGCTTGCTCCTCTATGTGGTTTACCAGGTGAAGCATCTTTGTAGTATGCAGCTATCCTCTCCCAAAATGCAACGGCTTTTTGTTCATTGCCGACAATGGGGTCTTTACTAGTGTTTAACCAACTACTTACCAAGATCAAATCTTCCCGAGAAGTCCATCTACTCCTACTTCCTCTAGAATTTTCATTTAAAGAGGTTCCTCCACTAAATTGGGTAGATCATTGAGATGAAAAAGAAATAAAACATTGAGGGTGTTGGTTACTCTCTTTGGTTACTCTCTTGGTTACTCAAGAGATCGAGAAAAGTTTTGTGGGAAATTAAAGGGATCCATTTAGAAATGTTTGGGATTGAATGGAGATGAAGGTTTAAAATATAGAACTCGGATAGGAAACAATGGTTGACAGTTTATGATGGGAATATTGTTTTCCTTTTTCAGACTCAATAAGTCAAAAAAGACTTGGAGTATTAAGTAGAAAGTTTCTTCCCACAATCAACAAACACACTATTCAATAACCTATCTAATCACACTATTCAATTAATGTACACTGTCACAGCCTCTACATCAAGCAAACTATCCACATAAAATTTAATTTCGGAACATACCTTGCAAATTTTGAATCGTATATGGCCTTACAAGTTGATGAATTCCATCAAGCACACTGCACAAAACACACGTTCAAATGCAACTTGATATCAGAATCGAAATGAAAAACAAATGATCAAAATTAAAACAAAGCCACTTACTTATTTATCGCATTCATTTCTTGTTTTGACTCAATCCTCATAAAATAGTAAATGCCTAATTCGGATGCAATGGAACCCTTGATCTGCAACTTACATAGATCAAGTCTTTATTGTTTCTTTAGAAGACTCAGACGCCTGCAATGTAGACATCAAAAGCCACATTAAAAATCAAGTCTTTTTACTTTGAAATGGAAACTGTGCAATAGATCGAGTAAAGAAATGTTCAACCTCGATGTATTTTTTTCTGCTCAATGAGCAATATGAGTACTAAGAAATAGCTATAAATCTCCACATCGGTTTCTATATTATCGGCTGCTGTGTAATATGAGGAAGATGATGATGAATCCTCCTCAAACTCTTCTTTATCAATCTGCACAACAACAAAAAAACTGTAAAGAGAGGAAGGCTACAAAAAACCTGTTCAATTCAGATAATCCTATATCATTAGAAGTGCAGCATGTACAAATCATATAAATTGCAATTATACAAATGTAAATCTAATGATTTTGTCCTTGTGGATTATTCCAAGAAGAAGCCACAAGGAAGAATCAAGTCTAAATAATTGAAACTTATACCAATAAGCAATGATGGATTCTTTCAAATTTGGACAACTAAACTATCAACAAATGGATTCTTTATTATGATTGGATAATTTGGTGATCTTTTCTTCTCGACTCTAATGATTCTTTGAATAACGCAAGTTACTGAGCCTTGGCAGTTTTCAAGATCATCTACATATTTTACATATTCAAGTAGAGCATTTTTCATATCCTCTCCATATAGTGGCCACGTAATATTTATATTTCGCTATACACTTACAAGAGATAAAACAGGACATACAACCAAAACCTGAAATGATTATATAATATAGAAACAATTTTAAAGACAACACAAACATACAAACAAACAAAAGTCTAACATCACTTCAAAGTTCAAACATACAAGATATTTTAGCCCAGGGTTCAATTACAAGTCTAGAACGCGCATGAGCTACTTCCATTACCATTACCACAACCATAATGCATTCCCACTTATAAGTTACTTGACTATACATAAATATACATAACATTCACCTGACCGGACTTTATATATGTGTTACCCCAACAACGTGGTTTAGTGTTTATAGGTGTTATTGAATCAACATTTTCAAATGTTTTGAGAAAGTGTTGTCCTCTCAGCGTTTTAAAATGCTTTCAATACTTGAGAGAAAAAAACTTGTATTTTGTTTACATGTTTTTATAAGAAAATACATTTTAATCCAAATGGATGTTGAATAATATTTTTAAAAATACTCAAACGAATGCTTAATCCAATAATAGTAAATTTTTATATACTTTTCAAATACCCCATTGCCATAAATCATTCTTAGTCCTAAACAGTATAACAAACACACAAATCAATGGATGATTTTTATTCTCCTATTTGGCTTCATCAAGAGGTATCATAACAATAATCATCATCATCATATATGCCAATTTTTTTGTTCTTTCTTTATTTTACAGATTTCTAATATAAATTCTTACAGAGCATTGATGAGATGAAGCAGAATCTACACAACACTATGTTCAAGTAGAGACACTGAAAATGGAAGCCAATGAGAAATCAAGAACACAGAGAAGAAGTGAACCAACTTCTCAATCTCCTCAAATTCACTCAACAAGAACGAGATAAAGCTACACTATTTTGATTACCTACGCATAACTAATTTCTTGCCTAAGATTGCAAATTACATTACGGGAAAAGTGTAAACATACCTTAATGTAATGAATTAGACGGTATGAGCCTCACTACCACGACCCAAAGCAAAATCCAGAACCCTCCAACCACAGCTCCGTCAACTTCCTTGTAGGGAGACGGTGAGCCAAGAGCCCTACATACACGGCGAACCCGAGGCAAATACCGACCTATACCAATAACAGCTGCTACACACTTCAACTCTGGCCAAGAAATTTCAATTACATTCGAATCACATACTGAATCAATTTACTAACAACTCGATACATAGATCGCACAAATGGAGGATAGAGATGAAGAATTACCCGACAGAGATACGGTAGGCGGAGAAATCGCTGATTGAGATGAACTTTTACCCATTTCTCTGTAACAAAATTTTCTAACCTAATCCCAAAACGATTTAACATAATCGATGCATTAAACCCCCACTATACACTCAATCAAACCAAAAATTAACCTAATCCTAACATCTAAACTTCATTCGACAGCCTCCACAACGCGATTCAAATCGGAGATACGAAATCGATTCATGAAGCTTAATCGGAGAAAACAAGGGCAAGGGGAAAGAGAAAGCGAAATGAGAAGAGAAAAAATCAGCTCCGATCAAAAAAAATTTTAACCCTCAACCCAATAGAAACATGACACGTAGGGTGTCTAAAGTTTATGAAGAGTGTCTAATATTAGACACGGGTCTAAACAAATATCATCACATTCAGATCAATTAAACATTTTTTTATGTTAAGACACCCTTATCATCCTACCGCTGCATATGCTCTTAATGACGCATTGACACTTTATTTATTATTATTCTGTTAAAATTGACACTTTTTTCTTGTTATTCCGTTAAAATTGACACTTCATTTCTAAGGTTTCTTATTCTGGAATCGGATATAATTAAATTGCTTAGAGAACAAAATTGAGCCAAATGGAAGAAAAAGTATCAACAAGGTAACAAACAACTGCGTGATCTATAGATTTGTGTGGTTTTGTTTTTTTTTTGTTAAAGCAACAAAAAAAACTATGTCGCCACTTGTCTATCAAAACTTTGAATGAAGTTTAATCTTTGACCATATTAACATCACTATATTTAACTTAATCCAACGAAGAACTGATTAAAATGTATAGTATTATGTATTTCTTCGTCATCTCGATAATAAATTTGACCTAATATGTTTAATGGACACGCATTAGTCATTGAATATGTACGACTCAAAATTAGACTAAGCAAGTATATATAGTTAATTATTACAATATATATATGTGTGTGTGTGTGCATTTGCTAATTATGAAGCGTAAAATTTTGTGCAACCTTAGCCTACGCGTTCTGATTGCGTAATCTTAAAGTGAGAACAAATATATTTCGAGAGAAAAAAACACCTAAAACACAAAGAAAAAAAAAAGAATCATGTGAACGACAAACAAACCCCACATAAAATGGTGTATTCACCACTCGTTAGTTGGCTATGTTCCGCGTCGTTTAACAATATATGGATCGTGCATCAGTTGCAGGCGAAACCGAAAAATGGGAAAAAGAAAAAAACTTGCTATATGTTTGATCAATAATTTATACCATTTCAGTTTAATAAAAAACGATGTTAAGAAAAAATATAGTATAACTTAGACTGAACTGTTACAACTTATTGATCACAACTACGACTAGCTATTTAAAAAAAAAAACCTACGACTAGCTAGTTGTCTTTAAATTTTATTGATCAGGCAAGATTCAAGGCTTTGGTTTTCCCTCACATTTTTGGGTCTCTCTTTTCTTGAAAATTTACCTTTTGTGTACATTTACAATTTTTCTTCTGTAATAATAAGCTCAAATATTCGGATCATGGATATCCACTAGTAAGTGAAAGAATGACATAATTATATAATGCTAAAAAGCATAAATATAATTTTCATAATATTCATAATGGTCTAGCTCTGATTCAAACTGCCTGAGTTTCTTGTGACTTTTTAATTTTTGTTGGTCATTGAAACTAATTGCCCCTAAAGCTCTTGTAATTAAACTCTATTTTCCTCTTGGTAATATAATTCACTTCTTATAAAAAAAGAGAGCATAAATAACATGATATATCAAGATATTTATCAACATAATATAATGATTTTAAAATATATTGTTATTCTATTTAAAATATATATATTTCATTTTCAATATAAACATATAATATAATTATAATTGCTATTACCAATGTCTATAATTTTAATAGAATGCTATTAAAACGTAAATTATATATTTACATAAATATATAATAATATAATGTTATCCACTTATATTTAACATAAAAAGATGATTTGTGAGTATGTATTTCTTTCTTTATAGCATTTATAAATTTTAACAGTTAAAAATCCAAACTAAATATACAAACTTAACATAAATAATATCGTACGGATAAAGGCTATCACTACATACATAGATGTTCATTTGCTCTCATACAATTTTATAAAGTCATTTTAAGTTATTTTATCCCAAATTCATGCTACTTTATCTGTATGTCAGTTACGATCAACAATAATTGATCAGTGATCTAATTAACTGAGTCAACTTGGTATTTCACAAAGCTTCGATTTTAGTCTTACAGCATTTTAGATTTATATTTATATCTTATTGGTTTCTATAGATCTATTCTTATGTATCTCTTTTTTTTCTTCAGTTTTATTTTAAAATTGAAACGTAACAAATGATTGAATAGCTGTGATATGGTCGAAACAAGGTGAAGTGCAACCAACAAGTTAAATCGATTACTTTGAATTTCTAATCAAGTTGACCAAATGCTCTAACTCGGTCTCCTTTTCTAAAATTTCAAGTATTCAGATTCCTAGCAAAAACAAGCAAAATAAAATAAAATTAGGCATTAGGTAGTGGCAATTTCGTCAATTTCGGAGGAAAAATATACATATATAAGTATTTACATTAAGGTCTGGGAATAGAATCTTACAAGTTACAAGTGTATCTTATATATTTTTTAGCAACAATGTATCTTATATAGTTATATTCTTATCATAAATTAAAACAAAACAAGTTATGAAAACTATCTATGCCTAAGCGTAAAATTTATGTTTTTCTTGTCCATAGTCCTGAAAATAAATATAATTATAATTAATAACAATAAAAAAGAATAATATAAGGGCACCGACAGTTTCTATATGAACATGTGGCACGAGGGCTTAGAGAAGACAGTACACAGCATTCAATCAATCATGAAAACGACATTTGATGTGGTAACCTACTAAAGTTCGATCTTTTTATATACATAAGTTTGCAAAATATTTATAATATTCACTTTTTTCGGCTATCAACAAGTCAATAAAATTAAAAATTCTACAAGCAAAATTAAAACAATGGTAGAATATTGTTCTATATATATCACGAACTATTTGTCGGCAAATGTATACATATATCTGTGATGTGATACGTAGTATCAATAATTGCACATTTTTCTCCTAATTAACCACAGAGGGAAATTAAAAAAAGTATTAAAAATATCAATATGGCGAGTGGAGCCGAGTTTTTAATTAAAATAATTAAATATAAATTAAAGCATGTTATCAAAAATTATGGCAGACATAACAAACGAAAATTATAGCAAAATAGATTGAACCAAATACTGTGAACAAAATTGGACAAAATTAACATAATTATCAAAATTTGATTATGTTTTGAACATTTCAAAGGTTAATTGGTTTGGATCGACAATATAGTCGACGCGATATTGTACAGTTTTATTTTATTTTAATATGGGTTTTACTGCTGTCTTTTTTGGTGAGCAAATATACGCATGTAATTATTGTTAATAACATATTATTCACATCAGAATGAAACTCAATATAACGATACTATTACGAGCAAATTAAGAGGATAGAGTCAGAGAGATATGATATGGTGAAATTTTATTTATTTGAGAAATAGGGTAAAATACATGAGATCAAATAAATAAAAATGTATGCTTTTTTATAAATCCATCGTTTATATTCATTTTCATATGAGAAAATATTACAAATAAATTATCAAACAAATATTAAAAGTGAAAGAGGAACGAGGGAGATAAAAGTGAAAAAACCAACGCAGTATAAAACAAACAACGAAACGGTCCGTTCATAAAAGTTTACATAATCTAAACATGCAGTATAAAAATAAATTAAAGAAATTAGAACGAATAAAAAAGACCTAGAAAATAGGATCTTGCACACGATGCTTACATTAATATTGTTTTCTGTCTGGTAAGTAAATGTCCTATATCTGTGTTTCTAAACATTTCGAAATCTCTCTTTTTTGAAAAATAAGAGGAATTTATTACACAGTAGGACAATACTTTTTTTGTTTAAGTTCGGACAATAGTAAGAACTAAGATCTTGATTTTGTCATTTTTACTTTTTCTTACATTAAGATACATTTTTATTACAAATATATTGCGCATGTTGCAAAAAACATGAATGTCACAGACAAATAATTAAAAACGAAAATAAAATATTCTATAGTTAAAAGATAGTCTCGGCTATAAATCGTACACATTTAAAGGGAATAGGAATAATTAATACAAACATAGTTTACTTATAGCCAGTGGCAGAGCCAAAAAGTTTTTCAAATGGGTGCAAAAATGCTATTAAGAGGCATTGAACTTCCTATTATAAAGATTTCCCCTGTTCGGGATTCAGTCGCTGGCGACACAAATAAAAACATAAAAACAAGTTGCTTGCCATCTAAGAAAATGGAGAGTCTATAGTTGCTAACAAATATGGTGACGCTGCAACAAATTTTGTGTCGCTAAAAAAGTCAGCGACTTGTTTTCCACTTAGCGATAGGTTTTTGGTCGCTGGAAAAATCACATATTTCATGGATGTTCATTATCTGCAACAGTTTCTCTTATTTTTCTTTGTAATTTTTGATTGCCGGAATGTGTCGCAGCGACAGTTAAAAGAACAAGGCCGTTTAATAGATGCATTTCTAACTAAATTGTTATTTTCTTTACTCTAACCTATATAAAAATATCAAATAATTACATTTTATTGGGTTCAATTGCACCCATTAGTAATACCATGCATCCGCCCCTGCTTATACCTTCTGAAATTTCATATCTATTATGTTCACAAAGTCAAGAATATATATGATCTAAAAAATCAAACAGAAAAAATCCATCCAAATTCCCAAATTTTATTAAAAAATACATCAAAATTAGATTGATTTTAGTATTTTTTAAAAGACAAGTATTTCAATACAAAAAATCTAATCGAACCCAACTAAACACTTAAACACTTTTACAAAGAAAAGAAAATGTGAAACTTACTCTAAAATAGGTGGTTTTGTAACAAAACAAATCAATAGACCAAATTCTTTTTGTGGACTCAAAATACCAAAATTTAAAAGACATTATAAATGTTAGGGTGATTCAATGCACATAACCATGAAATACAAAATGAAAATATATTACTACTATCGTTGATAAATAAATGATTAATAATGTATGTTTGGAAGCTTTTATATACTTTTAGTGTTTTACTAACTCATACTTACAATTAGTGGAGTGGAAGAGCGAGATACATCGGTTAAACGGGTCCCACACACTTTTACTTCTCCTTCCCCACAAAAAATTAAATTAATTAATAATCACTGATTTTGGTAAAAAAAAATGGCTTTTGGGTTTTTCCTCATCTACATAATTGTCTTTAATAATCTCACGCATTTAACTAGTCACTCTCTCTCTCACACACACATTCTCTTCTTCGTTACGCGCTTGTAAATTTTTGGGCTACCCTCTTTTATCATTTCGCAGCTTGCGTCTGTCTCTCTCCACCATTGACTCTCTCTTTCTCGCGCTGAAATCGTCCTTTATTTCTGTGACTGAGAAAGTACTTTCAGAGAGAGAGAGAGAGGAAAATAAAATAAAAAGGTTGTGGCTTGGAGCTGAATCAATACCATCACCATTAACCATATATACAATTATACACTATTCCTTTCTTCTCTTCTCTTCATTTGTATTTTTATATATTTTCAATAAAGTCTGTTTTTTTCAGACTCTGATTTGCCTCTGTGGTGAAGTTACCTTCTGTTATGGTCTCTGGATCTCTCACAGCCCTGAGTTGTTTAATTAACCATTTCTTTCTATCTCTTTGAATCGATCTGTGAATCCAAGACTGATAGCTTCTGTGTTCCGACGATATGAACACCGGTGGTCGTTTAATCGCCGGTTCTCACAACAGGAACGAGTTTGTTCTCATTAATGCCGATGAGAATGCTAGAGTAAGTTTCTTTTTCTAATTGTTTCCAATTAGCTGTTTTTGATCTGGGTTTCTTTCTCTCTGTGCAAAAGTCTCTGACTTTACTTTTTTCTTCTGGATCTGGGTTTGACCCGTGGATTTCAATTATGATTTAGGGTTTTTCGTACTTGTTATTAGATTCCGTACTATTGTAGCTTATTTTATCTCTAATTGCGTGTGTCGGTGGGAAGGATTTTTGCGGATTTGTCAATTCTACTAATTAAGAGATTTTTTTTTCAATGTGATGATGGGCTAATTAGTGAATCTGGTGATGTTTCTTTATCTGTGAGATCAAGTCTATGTTGTTCGATTCTTAGTAAGAGTTTTTTTTTCTGTCACTATGGCCTGTTAACTTTGTTGTTTTTGTGCAGATAAGATCAGTGCAAGAGCTGAGTGGACAGACATGTCAAATCTGCAGAGACGAGATCGAATTGACCGTTGATGGAGAACCATTTGTGGCATGTAATGAATGTGCATTCCCTGTGTGTAGACCTTGCTATGAGTACGAAAGACGAGAAGGCAATCAAGCTTGTCCTCAATGCAAAACCCGTTTCAAACGTCTTAAAGGTTTGTTTTTTCGCTAGAACGATTCCTTTGGTTTTGCCAATGTAGAAGATTTGCTGATTTTTTTTAGCCTATGTTGTTGTTTGTTAGGAAGTCCAAGGGTTGAAGGTGATGAAGAGGAAGATGACATTGATGATTTAGACAATGAGTTTGAGTATGGGAACAATGGGATTGGATTTGATCAGGTTTCTGAAGGTATGTCAATCTCTCGTCGCAACTCCGGTTTCCCACAATCTGATTTGGATTCAGCTCCACCTGGCTCTCAGATTCCATTGCTGACTTACGGTGATGAGGTAAAAGTCTCATAATTTAATCAGCCATCTTTAGTCATTTTATCTACTGGCTCTCTCAGACTTCTCTTTTGTATATTACAGGATGTTGAGATTTCTTCTGATAGACATGCTCTAATTGTTCCTCCTTCACTTGGTGGTCATGGCAATAGAGTTCATCCGGTTTCTTTCGCTGACCCGTCCGTGGCTGGTAAAGTTTCTTTCTATATAAGTTTACTATTTGATTTTTAAAAAATCTGTGTTGTTTGTCTATGGTTACCGAGTTTTTGTTTTGTCTAACCGCAGCACATCCAAGACCTATGGTACCTCAGAAAGATCTTGCGGTTTATGGTTATGGAAGTGTCGCTTGGAAAGATCGGATGGAGGAATGGAAGAGAAAGCAGAATGAGAAACTTCAGGTTGTTAGACATGAAGGAGATCCTGATTTTGAAGATGGCGAGGATGGCGATTTTCCAATGTAAGACAAGAAAAACAAAAAAACCTTTGGTTTATGTAATGTTCTATTGCAGTGATATTTATGAAGCTTTTTTTTTTTAGGATGGATGAGGGAAGGCAGCCATTGTCTAGGAAGATACCAATCAAATCAAGCAAGATAAATCCATACCGGATGTTAATTGTTCTACGTCTTGTGATTCTTGGTCTCTTCTTTCACTACCGTATTCTCCACCCCGTCAAAGATGCATATGCCTTGTGGCTTATATCTGTTATATGTGAGATATGGTTTGCGGTTTCATGGGTTCTTGATCAGTTCCCTAAATGGTACCCGATAGAGCGAGAAACATACTTGGACAGACTCTCGTTAAGGTACTTGAATCTTGTGGATTATTACACTTGGAAATGTTTTAACTTTTGCTTTGGGGATATAATCTTTCATTTTTTTTTGTTTGCAGATATGAGAAAGAAGGGAAACCATCGGAACTATCCCCTGTGGATGTATTTGTCAGTACAGTGGATCCGTTGAAAGAGCCTCCTCTTATTACAGCAAACACTGTCTTGTCTATTCTAGCGGTTGACTATCCGGTCGATAGGGTTGCGTGTTATGTATCTGATGATGGTGCTGCTATGCTTACTTTCGAAGCTCTTTCTGAGACTGCGGAATTCGCAAGGAAATGGGTTCCTTTCTGTAAGAAATACTGTATTGAGCCTCGTGCTCCTGAATGGTATTTCTGCCATAAAATGGACTATTTGAAGAATAAAGTCCATCCCGCATTTGTCAGGGAACGGCGAGCCATGAAGGTTACTACTTTGCTTCTTTATAAATTTGATTTCATGAAAAAAGTTTTGGCTTTTTTAAAAAGATGGTGGCTTTAGAAATTAATTTGAAAAGATTGTGTTTTTACTGGTTTTGACAGAGAGATTATGAAGAATTCAAAGTAAAGATCAATGCTTTAGTAGCGACGGCGCAGAAAGTGCCTGAGGATGGTTGGACTATGCAAGACGGTACACCTTGGCCTGGTAATAGTGTGCGAGATCATCCTGGCATGATCCAGGTGAGTTTCAAATGCTTCATATTTTCGAAAACCCTTTCTATGTGGTGTGCTTCGTATCAAAACTTTACCCCTTTTTATGTTAAAGGTCTTCCTTGGAAGTGACGGTGTTCGTGATGTTGAAAACAATGAGTTGCCTCGATTAGTTTATGTTTCTCGTGAGAAGAGACCCGGATTTGATCACCATAAGAAGGCTGGAGCTATGAATTCTCTGGTAAATGATGTGCCTTTAAAAACTTTATATTAGTTTTCCCGCCATTTAAATGGTTCCTGACTCTTGATTTATCTACAAATTTGTTGAAGATACGAGTTTCTGGGGTTCTATCAAATGCTCCTTACCTTCTGAACGTCGATTGTGATCACTACATCAACAATAGCAAAGCTCTTAGAGAAGCAATGTGTTTCATGATGGATCCTCAGTCAGGAAAGAAAATCTGTTATGTTCAGTTCCCTCAAAGATTCGATGGTATTGATAGGCATGATCGATACTCAAATCGCAATGTTGTGTTCTTCGATGTAAGTGCATCCACCACTTTCCTATTGTATCCTTTTTAAATTTTTTTTTGTACATTTCCAACTAATGAATCGTTATTTGCAGATCAATATGAAAGGTTTGGATGGGTTACAAGGGCCTATATACGTTGGGACAGGTTGTGTTTTCAGGAGGCAAGCACTTTACGGATTTGATGCACCAAAGAAGAAGAAGGCTCCACGTAAGACATGTAATTGTTGGCCAAAATGGTGTTTCCTATGCTGTGGTTCAAGAAAGAACCGTAAAGCAAAGACAGTGGCTGCGGATAAGAAGAAGAAGAATAGGGAAGCGTCGAAGCAGATCCACGCGTTAGAAAATATTGAAGATGGCCGCATCACCAAAGGTACATTACAAAGCCCCTTTGTTATAAACTCTTTTGGTGGTCAGTGCATTTTGCTAAAAATTCTTTCTTTAATTCTAGGCTCTAATGTAGAACAATCAACCGAGGCAATGCAATTGAAGTTGGAGAAGAAGTTTGGGCAGTCTCCTGTTTTTGTTGCATCTGCCTGTATGGAGAATGGTGGGATGGCTAGAAATGCAAGCCCGGCTTGTCTGCTTAAAGAAGCCATCCAAGTCATTAGTTGTGGATATGAAGATAAAACCGAATGGGGAAAAGAGGTAAGCAAATCCCTTTTTTAAACTCTTTATTGTTTTTATGCAATCGGTTCTTGATTTTGATGTTGATCCTTGTGGATGAAAATCTCAGATTGGATGGATCTACGGTTCTGTTACTGAAGATATTCTTACGGGTTTCAAGATGCATTCTCATGGTTGGAGGTCTGTTTACTGTACACCTAAGTTAGCGGCTTTCAAAGGATCAGCTCCAATCAATCTTTCAGATCGTCTCCATCAAGTACTTCGATGGGCGCTTGGGTCTGTTGAGATTTTCTTGAGTAGGCATTGTCCTATTTGGTATGGTTATGGAGGTGGTTTGAAATGGCTTGAGAGGCTGTCCTACATTAACTCTGTGGTTTACCCGTGGACCTCACTCCCACTCATCGTTTACTGTTCGCTCCCCGCCATCTGTCTTCTCACCGGAAAATTCATCGTTCCCGAGGTAAAGAAAAATCATCTTTTAAGTCCTCTAAGTATGTATCTTTATTCCATTTTGTGCGTTAATTCATCGTCCTCAGGGAAAAAGATCATATTGAGCTCTCAAAGTATGAATCTTTATTCCAAGTTTTGTGTTCTAAGACCAGAAAAACGGTTCTTGTTCCCTCTTTTTTGCAGATAAGCAACTATGCAAGTATCCTCTTCATGGCGCTCTTCTCATCGATTGCAGTAACGGGTATTCTCGAGATGCAATGGGGCAAAGTTGGTATTGATGATTGGTGGAGAAATGAACAATTTTGGGTCATTGGAGGTGTTTCAGCACATCTGTTTGCTCTCTTCCAAGGTCTCCTCAAGGTTCTTGCTGGTGTCAACACTAACTTCACAGTCACATCAAAAGCAGCTGATGATGGCGAGTTCTCTGAACTTTACCTCTTCAAATGGACTTCCCTTCTCATCCCTCCAATGACTCTTCTCATCATAAACGTCATTGGAGTCATAGTTGGAGTTTCTGATGCCATAAGCAATGGATATGACTCATGGGGACCGCTTTTCGGAAGATTGTTCTTTGCACTTTGGGTCATCATTCATCTTTACCCCTTCCTTAAAGGTTTGCTTGGGAAACAAGATAGAATGCCGACCATTATTGTCGTCTGGTCGATCCTCCTCGCCTCGATTCTTACACTTCTTTGGGTTCGGGTTAATCCGTTTGTGGCGAAAGGCGGTCCTATCCTCGAGATATGTGGTTTAGACTGCTTGTGATTTGATTGATTGATGGATCGGTTGGTGGAAAAAGGTTTGATTCCCACGGATCAAGAGAGGTAAGAGAGAGATTGTTTACCCCTAAAAAGACTTCTTCATTGTGTTCATTAGATGATGAAAAAAAAAGATTTAATTTTGTTACGAGATTGTTATTTTTGCAAGAATGTGTTGTAGATATAGAAGATGAAGAAGAAAAGTTGTCGTCTATTTGTTTTGTTCTTTGGTGGTGAGAGAAAAGATTTGTCAAACTATTCTTTAATTGAATATTTCTGATCTCTTTTGAATATTACAGAAGA
The DNA here is from genome assembly GCA_028015245.1 of Cardamine occulta. NCBI lineage: Eukaryota > Viridiplantae > Streptophyta > Magnoliopsida > Brassicales > Brassicaceae > Cardamine > Cardamine occulta. The sequence goes on from CM051390.1 coordinate 20,425,070, forward strand.
GGAATTTCAATCTGTAATCTTTTATGAAAAAGAACTTTGATTTATTTTCATTTTAAAAAATAAAAACGAGGTTCCTCTATTGATTTCAAATGTATTGCATGATTATATTCGTTTCGACAAGTTTTTAGTGAAATCATATAATCGACCTACAGTATTCTGTTTGACCAAAAATAAATAAAAATATCAAAACCAAATTAGACATTCTTCGATTTTCTAAAAAGATTATTCTGTGGTACTCTAATTTGACGAGCCTTTGATTATATAAATCTGACCTGGCCACAGATTTGATCGCTCGGGCATTGTACTTATAAGGCCCATTACGGCCCGGCCCGGCCCGTAGTTACATATTGCGTTTATTTTCTTCACTCAGTTTTGACAAATGACAAGGTGCTTTTATATCAACGAGCTGTGTAACAAATAGAAATTTGATTAGATTTTTGGTTTAAATGATACGTAGTCATGCTAATTTTTTTATTTTGTATGTATCGTTCAATTTAATTGAATATCTCTAAGGAAACAAAATTCGTTACATGTCAAAAGAACGATTTTCCATTAATTTTGAAAAGGGACGTTATCATGTTTTTTTTTGGGGTCACATTTAAGCAAAATGACTCGTACGTGTATTGTACATATGTCTACTGTTACTTTGGCGGCTGAAATCAAAATGTGGATTCGGATTAGTACGTAAGTGACACGGAGGCATAATGATTTAATGGAATGTTAGATCATTATTATTCTAAGTTGATGATGTGATATTTAGTTTGACTGTTGAATACTTATTTGGGATTTTGTTTGAAATAGTATAAGAGTGGTTGACTTGTCGGTGTTGAGAGGTATGACTATTTCAGGCAAAGTCAACCGTTTTCTGCCACGTGGTGGTCACGATCTTAGCTTTCTGTTTGTTAAGTCGAGGGCGAAATACAAATAGGAGTTGAAGATCCGCCCTAATTAATGATAATTCAAAAATCTTGGATTTTCGAGAAAGGTAGTCTTCTGAATTGAAATATATATGGATGGCTTAACTAATACATATATACTTTGACGTTATAAAAATACAAGGATCATGATGCCGTATTTATATACGTGTGCATATTCATAAGTCTATAGTTAGAACTTAGAATGGTGAGAAACTCTTAAAGAGCCTAATAATATTTTTAAATTAAGATTTCAGTAGTAAATTATTATTGTACAATAATTATTGAATTAGAGGTTCAATTTAATATTTAATGTATGTTATTATATAATGTTGAATATTTTTACAATAGTTTGATATGTGTTAAAATTGTAATTTTGACGAAGTTACTGTACGTAAGTATTAATGATATTATTGGAGGTTAACTAAATATGGATCAACTGACTATAAAAAGGAATATATATATATATATATAGCATATGATGAAATTATATTAAAACATAAGTTTTCAATTCAAAACCAATTCGTAAGACAATTCGTATACATGTTTTTCTACTAGAGTTTTATATCTTTCGCATCCCAAGATTGAATAATAAGCAGGTGGATTGCTCAGCAAGAACTTCAAGAGTTTTATTTTTGGAAACTTCATTTGTAAACACTTTTCCACCAGTGTGAACAACCAATACTGAAGTGAGTTTCAAATTTATAATGTTTGGTTGGTAAAAAAAATAAAATAATTCATAATATCTATATACTAATCAAGAATTCTTTCTCGATCTCTGTTTTTTTTTATAATCATCTATATGAGATGTTACTATTTTAATAGTAAGAACTAGCTCTTGACATGAATATCTGGATTAGACGGATATCCGGATCCAAATCCGTGTTTGGATTAAAAAAAACCGGATATCCGGATAATAAATTTTTGAATCCACCGGATCTGGATACTAAGAAATTATGGACCGGATAAAATAATTTTTATTTTTTTAATCCATATCTATTAAAAAAATAAAATAAAAATTAGTTTTTAGTTCCGGCGTTGACGCCGGATCCGAAACCGGCCAAAAAATTAAAATAATAATTATAATATAGTTAATTATTAAAAAAAAAACAGATCCGGATATCTGGTTTTTGAAACAGATATCTGAGATCCGAATATTCAGAGTTTACAAATTCAGATCCAGATACCCTAAAAACATCCGGATATCCAGATCCGTTACACCCTTATTAAAAACCCAAATTATAATTCTTTTCTCGTATATATATATAAAACATAATGTTTCTCGTATAAAACACGTGGTAGATACGATGAATCAAGTAATCGACATAATGTTTATATAAGTATTAATTATATACTATATAGATGTAACGCCTATGTCGTTTATCTTACATCCTTGGTAGATACAATGGTTTATAGTAGGTTTTTAAAAGGTTGAGTTCATACATAGTAGCTAGCATTAAAAAACCAAAAAAGAAGAAGACCATTAGAATCCATTTTTTCATGTCGACAACATCTTTTCATATCATATTTTAATTATAACTATATGCATTTTAATATATTTAAAGCTTACCAACGGAAGTAAAGCTTTTGTATGCTGTTTCCCATTTCTTAAATGTGATTGCGTCATCGCGTTTGTTTGCGACTAAGCAGGTGATCGTGTTACTGTATATAATTACTTATCCGTACAATTTAAGGTCCTTTTATTTTTATTTAACGCATTACTATTTTACTAATTAGTTTTATATCACTATTTCCCATGTTTCGTCGCATATCCTTTAGATAGACAGCTATCAAGTTGCGATGCCAAATTGCCAATTGCCAATTGCTGGAATTAGTTATAGATACAAGTGGCCACAGTTTCCATAGTTTTTTTCTATTTACTCAAATCAAATATACTTAAGCAGGAAAAAAACCCTCAAATCAAATATAAGCACGTTACTAAATAAGTAAAACTGTTATATATAACGAACTACTTTTTTTTTTTGTCTCCTAAAATCATGAAAGGTATTTTAAAACTCACAATGTACATAGTTTGATGAAAAAGACATTACGTACGCCTGAACTTAATTTAATCTGATGACGCCTTGTTCTCCGGTTTTGCCATGTTAGATAGTATTTGTTTAAATATTATAAGTTGAATGGATATTCATATAATATTATAGGTAATCAATCCTTATGCTTAATCATCGTGTTAATGTAAACTTAATCAGAGAATAGGTTAGGCGATAGGCACACACACGAGAACAAAATTTATTTAATAATAATTTGAGTTTCCGTATTTGGATCGATCTTTGAACCCCCAAAGACACTTAAGTCTTATCTCTAAATATGTTTTATATTAATATTTTTATTGTTCCATGATGAGTATACATTTTTCGGTGTTCTTATCGACCAAGTAAATTTTACCTACGTATTGAAACACTGAAATATAATTAAACTGGATTAGAAGGATGCAATCGGTATCAAACTTGAAATATTATTTAAAAAAAGGGAATTGACAGGTGAAAAGCTTTATCCAGATATCTTCTTAGTCCTACACTGTTTTTAAGCAATATAAGAAAATATATTGTCGCACTGAATAATCAGTTAAAATGGACTAAATCAGGCTAAGAAAAATGTCACATCAATAACAATCGAATTTCTTGTTTCACCAATTTATGTATTTAATTTACAGTAGTAGAGCTTTGATAAGTTATCAGTAGTAATAGCTTTGTTAAAAAAAACAAAAAAGTAATTTTGACGAAGTAAATTAGATGTAAGTGAAACTAATCCAGGATAAATATATAGTTTTGTTACTTTTTAATTTTTATGATACGAAAGGGTAGCGTGTAAAAATGTATATACCCCACTACGTCAACTCGGGAGTCAAACGATGTCGTTTCTAGACTATCTTCAAACAAAATTCCAACATTCAATTATTCATACTATAACAAAAAATAAAACCCAGATTAAAATATAATGACAATGTATATATATATATAATAGTGTTCAGAGCTCAGACTAGAAGCTGCGAGTACATCTGAAGCATTCTGAAGCTTTAAAAGCAATGTGGACAAAATATATGACTGGATCGAACCGGACGAATCATAGGAGAGTGTTAGATTAAGTTTGAAGATAGTTTAAGCTATAAGCTATTAGAATTAGGACTAAAACTTTTACGAGTTATCCAAAGATATATTTAGGAGTTATCTAAATATAAGTTCTAATAAGATTAGAATAATGGTTAAGAGATTCTTATATAAGGAGATGCCAAGGTGTGGCATAACTTATGAGTTTTAGAGATTGAGAGAACTTGAGAGCTTTAGTTTTGAGTGATTTTCTAAAGCATAATAAAGAGAGTTATTCTTTGTTAATCTTTGAGTTCTTAAACAATCTTCTTTGAATTCTATAATTGGTATCAGAGCCTTGCAAGATCGTGAGAGAGAGAGAGATGGGTGACATAATTGTTTCAACGGCAAGATCGAAAGAAGGAGGAGGACCTTCATCAATCCAATGTCCTATGCTCAACTCGACCAACTATACCGTATGGGCAATAAGAATGAAAATTGCACTTAAGGTACATAAGGTTTGGGATGTCATAGAGAAGGATTCGACAGATCAAGCTGATGGAGATAAGAACAACATGGCAACAACCCTGTTATTTCAATCCATACCTGAGACACTGATTTTGCAAGTTGGAGAGTTAGATACAGCAAAGAAAGTTTAGGAAGCAATTAAGGCGAGACATGTGGGAGCAGAGAGAGTCAAAGAAGCCAGACTATAAACATTGATGTCCGATTTTGATCGTCTTAAGATGAAAGACACTGAGAAAATCGATGAGTTTGCAGGAAAACTATCTAAAATTTTGTCCAAATCAGCGACCTTAGTAAACATCGAAGAATCAAAACTGGTTAAGAAATTTCTCAAGAGTCTTCCTCGAAAGAAATACATACATATAGTAGCTTTGCTTGAACATGTATTAGACCTTAATACCACATGTTTCGAAGATATTATAGGCCGGCTAAAAGCCTATGAAGAATGCATCTTCGAAGAAGAAGAAACACAAGAAGATCAAAGCAAACTTATGTATGCAAATATGGAAACTCATCGCGATTTCAATGGTGAATATAGAGGCAGAGGTTGTGGAGGAAGATTCGGTTACAGGGGAAGAGGCCATGGACGTTTCAATGGCGGGAGAGATACATCGAAAGTGACTTGCTACCGATGTGACAAGATAGGTCACTTTGCCTAAAACTGCCCTGATCGATTACTTAAGCTACAAAAAGCTCAAGAAACAGAGAATAATGACACACAAGACGCAGATGAGCTTATGATGCACGAAGTGGTATATCTAAACGAAAAAATTGCATACCAAGCAAGTATGAAACATCTACTGGCGAGGAGAATATCTGGTACCTTGACAATGGAGCTAGCAATCACATGACAGGAGATCGAAGATATTTTAACAAACTTGATGATTATATTACTAGAAAATTAAGATTTGGTGATGATTCGCGTATATATATCAAGGGAAAAGGCTCTATCTCGTTTATTGACATGAATAGTGAACCAAGAACGATGACTGATGTCTACTTCATCCCAGAATCAGGATGCGATATAAGGATGAGAAGAGGATATCTAACAATGCACGATTATTATGGGAAACTACTTGTTAAGGTAGAAAGATCAAGAAACCGATTGTACAAAGTACATATGGCAATAAGAAACACGGCATGTTTATATCTAACGATAATAAGTGAGTCAAACAGGTGGCATGCTAGGTTAGGACACATAAACTTTGAGACAATAAAATCTATGATTCAAAGAGACCTTGTTCAAGGAGTACCACATGTTGAAATGCAAAAGGAAATATGCGGCTCTTGTCTACTTGGGAAACAAACAAGGTAAGTATTCCCTTAAGCAACTTCATACCGAGCATCTCAGATACTTGAACTTATACACGAAATTTTTTGCAGCCCTATAACACCAAGTATGATTGCTAGAAACAAATACATTTTCATTCTCATTGATGATCACTCTCGATATATGTAGACAATATTGCTGAAAGAAAAAGGGGATGCTTTTAATAAATTCAAGAAATTTAAAAGATTGGTGGAACAAGACTCAGGGGCTAGCATCAAAACGTTCAGAACAGATAGAAGAAGAGAGTTTGTATCACAAGAGTTCAATTCGTTCTGTGATGATTCTGGTATAAAGTGACACTTCACCGCTCCTTATACCCCACAACAAAATGGCATGGTTGAAAGAAGAAACAGAACGTTAATAGAGATGGCAAGGAGTATTTTGAAACATATGCACGTACCAAACTATTTATGGGGAGAGGCAATACAACATTCCACATACTTTTTGAATAGGATAGCTACAAGAGCTCTTAAAGACACAACACCATATGAAGTCTTCCGAGGTAAAACACCAAATATTGATAATCTCCGAATCTTCGGATGCATCTGTTACGCAAAGATAGACAAGCCTCATGTAAAGAAGCTAGATGACAGATCACAAATGCTTGTTCATCTCGGAACAGAGCCAGGGTAAAAGGTATATCAGCTACTTGACCCGTAATCTTGGAAGATAGTGGTGAGTAGAGATGTTGTGTTCGACAAAACTAAAGGTTGGAACTGGAACCATAATAACCCAGAGAAAGAGATCAATGGAAGTTTCAGCGTCGCTCTTAGTGAATTTGGAAACTGTGGCATTCATAGAATTTAAAGAAAAGAAAATACTGAACCAGAGCAAATCGTGGACAACATAAATGAAACTGAAGAGCTTGATGAAGCAGAGAATGATGATGAATCAGAGAATGAGGATGAGATAGAAACAGAACACGGATAAGAGAATGCAGAAACTCATAACCAAACTCCACATGTTTTGAGAAAATCACAAAGACAGAGCATCTAACCAAAGTATCTAAAGGATTACGCCTTGCTAGTGATGCTTGCCAAAGAAGAAGGAGAGATATTACTATTATGCTTAAATAATGAGCCCAGAAACTTAAATGAAGTAAAAGAATCAAAAGATTGGGCACTCGGTTGTGAAGATGAAATCTATTCCATAAAGAAAAATTATACTTGGGATCTCATGAACTTACCAGCTGGAGCAAAACCAATTGGCCTAAAGTGGGTATTCAAACTCAAATGAAATTCTGATGGGAGTATAAATAAGCACAAGGCCCGACTCATTGCTAAAGGATATGTGCAGCGTTATGGAGTAAATTTCGAAGAATTTTTTACCCAGTAGCTCGGATTGAGACAATAAGACTCCTGGTAAATCTTGCAGCATCAAACGGATGGGAAATACATCATCTTGATGTTAAAACAGCTTTTCTCCATGGAGAATTAAAGGAAACCGTTTATGTCATGCAACCGTAGGGATTTGAAGAAAATGGAAGTGAAGACAAAAAAGCTTTGTGTGGATTAAAGCAAGCTCCGAGAGCATGGAACAATAAACTAAACCAAATTCTCGTGGAACTTCAATTCAAAAAATGCTCAAAAGAACCATATGTTTATCGGAAGGAGGTACGAGGAAATCTTCTAGTCATAGCAGTATATGTCGATGATTTATTTGTGACAGGAACAAGCACAAACATCATTGATGAGTTTAAAAGGGAGATGGCCTCTAAATTCGAGATGAGTGATCTCGGAAAGTTGACTTATTATCTAGAGATCGAAGTAACTCAACACGACGGAGGAATAACGTTTAATCAAAAACGTTATGCTCAAAAAATTCTGGAAGAAGCCGAGATAAAAGACTGTAATTTAGTCCACACACCAATGGATTATGGATTAAAGTTATCCAAATCTGAAGAAGAAAAGGAAATAGATGCCACAACTTTCAGGAAAAATATTGGGTGTCTTCGATATCTACTTCATACAAGACCGAACTTGTCTTATTGCGTTGGAGTGTTGAGCCGATACATGCAGAGCCCTAGAGAATCTCATAGAAGTGCCATGAAACAATGCTTGAGGTACTTGCAAGGAACCACTACTTTTGGTTTAACTTTTAAACGATCAACTTCAAAGATACCAAAGATGGTAGGCTACAACGATAGTAGCCATAACGTTGATCCAGATGATGGAAAGAGTACAACATGACATATATTTTACCTTAGAGAACGTTCAATTACTTGGTGCTCATAAAAACAAGACATTGTGGCGTTATCTTCTTGTGAAGCCGAGTTCATGGCAGGTACCGAAGCAGCGAGAGAAGCAATTTGGCTTCAAGACTTGCTTGGGGAAGTCACTGGTGCATCATGCAAGAAAGTTATCATTCGGATTGATAATCGATCAACAATTGCTCTCACTAAGAACCCGGTGTTTCATGGTCGAAGCAAGCACATTCATACAAGGTATCACTTCATAAGAGAATGTATAGAGAATGAAATTCTTGAAGTAGAACATGTTCCTGGAAATGAGCAAAAGGCAGATATACTAACGAAATCCCTTGGAAGAATCAAATTCAAAGAGATGAGAGATCTCATTGGTGTTCAAAACTTGGTAAAAATTGACTTCAAGTTTAAGGGGGAGAATGTTGGATTAAGCTTGAAGATAGTTTGAGCTATAAGCTATTAAGATTAGAACTAAAACTTTTAGGAGTTATCTAAAGATATATTTAGGAGTTATATAAATATAAATTCTAATAAGATTAGGATAATGGTTAAGAGATTCTTATATAAGGAGATGCCAAGGTGTGACATAACTAATGAGTTTTAGAGATTAAGAGAATTTGAAAACATTAGTTTTAAGTGATTTTCTAAAGCATAATAAAGAGAGTTATTCTTTGTTAATCTTTAAGTCCTTAAACAATCTTCTTTGAATTCTATAGGGAGAACAAATGTTCAAGAAATCGAAACATAACAAATTCTAGCATCCTTTTTTTTATAAGGGCGTTTTCTATATTATATCATATTATTATCCTTCTTTTATTTATTTTTATTTTCGATTATATCATTCTTTATTTATTTTGTTAAAAAAGAAGAAAGAATTTTAAGTGTGTTAACCTTTCTACATGGGAGTTCGAACTCCATCTAATTTGATAAATAATGATGCTAGAGATAAACCATGAACTATTGGAAGTGCCACAATCCCAACCATCACCTTAATAATTATATACAAAACGTGGTCAATGACATTTTTTTTCCTAACGCAGCTATAATATTTTAAAGATCTCTTTCTTTTCTTTTTTAATATTTTTAAAATATCTCTTTTTGGAAGAAAAAAAACATTTTGTACATAAATATGCATTCTGTAAATTTGAATCTACGTGGTATATATATACTCAATATATAAATAAAATGACTAGAAAATCCAATAATAAATATGACTCCTTTTGAGCAAGAAAAATCGAAAACGAAGAAGATTTCATGGGTCAAACGGTCAAAGATAAATTAAACAGAAGAAGAAGACAAGTGGGCCGTTGGTAAGGCCCAAACAGTTACATGCATTAGCCGTTTTCACCACCGACACCGTCCAAACGGAGCCTTTGACGTCGACTCGGCCAGAACCGCCACGTGATGCGCACACGCTTTCGTACAGCACGGCTCCTCTCTCAACTTGACCTTCAAGCTCACCATTTAATAATATTCGACTATAATAATAATATCCGACTATAATAATAATATTCCATTTAATGGTTTACCTATTTTTCAGCAGTTCATTTTTATAGTAATTTATTAATCACCGAATTTGTAATTAATAATCGTGTCTGAATGTCTCCATATTTTAACAGTGTTTATAACTTTTAGTTTTACTATGCAAGTTGTCTTATGAGTACTCCAGTCTAGCTTCTAACCCCCCTATAAATTTAATTTAATTTAATTTATTACCTTATTAATTTAATTTAGTAGGCTTGTTAAAGTATTAATCATAACAGTTTTATTGAATTATATATTATATATCTATATAAAATTAGTACCCACAAGTTGCAAAAAGTTTCAGATCCGTTTCGCGTACAGTACCCAGTAATACAAAAGTATATTTGTTCATATTGACTTAAATCATCAAAATCAAATTTTCTTCTGTTATTATAGTTCAAATTTATAATATTTAGCTATTTGCTCTATTATATTCCTATCTATATATTTTTAAAAAAGTGAGTGTATATTTTTGTTCAATTCACACGGCCGAAGCCGACTCTATTTGATTTGGCGGCGCTGAAAATAAAAGAAAAATAAATTGTATATCTATCAGCTTAAACCTCGTTCTTTGTCCTAAAAAAACATTGTCTAAATTCTCTGTCTTTATTTATTTCTCTCTCTTTCGCTACAGAGTTTTCTTTCCCTCGAAGAAAAAACAATTAAATTTGTTTGTGTGGGTTTTATAAGCTTTTAAAGTTTCAGAGGAGGATTAGAAAGAGAAGTATTTGTATGTGTGTCTTAAAAGTGGCAAATCAGGAAGATAACGTTGGCAAAAAAGCCGAGCTTACTCGTCAAGAAGATAATCATCGAACGTTATCGGATATCGATCAATGGTTTTATTTCTACCCCGCGGAAGACGACCACCACCACCGTGATAATAACTTCGCCACGGCGCCTCTTCCGTCTTCATCGTCATCTCTTATGTCGAGTTTCAGCAGAGAGATGGAGATGTCTGCAATCGTCTCTGCTTTGACTCACGTTGTCGCCGGAAATGTTCCTCCTCATCAACACGGTGGTGGTGAAGCCAGTGGTGAAGGGACTTCGAATTCCTCTTCTTCTTCTGGCCAGAAGAGGAGGAGAGAGGTGGAGGAAGGTGGCAACAAAGCGGTTAAAGCAGCTAATACTTTGACGGTTGATCAATATTTCTCCGGCGGTACTTCTACTTCTAAAGGTAAATTTTGTTTTTCTTTACATTTAAACCACCGCAACGACATCCCTTAAAACTATTTGTTTTTCTTATTTTTTTTAAATATCATATTTGATGGTATTTTAAATAATTCTATGATGTTAGTATATACAATCAAGGTATGAGTCACATCATATGTTTGCAACACAAAATCAAAAACGTTAAGCTTTTTATCAAAAAAAAAAAAAAACCTAAAACGTTGCTCTTTTGTTGTCCTCACGCAATCTACAAAAAATACAAAATAAATAAAGAAAGATTGTGAATTTACCTAAATGGCTAAACGAGAAATAATTATGATGTTTTTTACCCATAATTTCCATCAGTTCTTTCATAGGTTTGGATAATTACAAAAAAAAAAAACATGATTTTCACAATACTAGTTGAAATCTCAATTCGATATTATGATAAGCTAGATATTTCTTCAACTATGACAACTTAAATAAGGAATAAAAAGTAGTAGTTAATGTAAAGATGTATATACATAACGAAAGTGTTGACAAAAGATAAAAATAATAATTAGAGTAACGAAAGTCTACTTGATTATCCTAAGAAATATACTTTAGAATTGTTATAAAAAGGTTGGATATTATAAAACTAACAAAATGATGATGATATGCTAAAAGAATTTATCTCCCTCCATTTGCTTCAAGAGTCGTTTTCCACTTCCTTTATTTAGCTACTTGGTTCATTCCTCTTGTCACCCATTTGGCCTCATCACTTTCTCATAGTCACTCTTCCAAAACAACTTTTTTATAATATTCTTTTATTCGAGACATTAACTCCGAATCTTTTTAATTAACAAGTCAAAAACAAAAGTGTGAAATTTTATATGTTAATTTGTTTGTTGGTTTGTTTGCAGGGACAGAAGCTTCGAGTAACATGTCAGGTGCAGGCCCAACATACGAGTACACGACCACAGCCAATACTAATACCGAAACGTCGTCGTTTAGTGGGGACCAACCTCGGAGAAGATACAGAGGAGTGAGACAAAGACCGTGGGGAAAATGGGCGGCTGAGATTCGAGATCCGTTCAAAGCGGCTAGAGTTTGGCTTGGTACGTTCGACAATGCTGAATCAGCAGCTAGAGCTTATGACGAAGCTGCACTTCGGTTTAGAGGCAACAAAGCCAAACTTAACTTCCCTGAAAACGTTAAACTTGTTAGACCTGCTTCAACCGCTGCTGCAGCATCAGAGTCTGTCCCCCAAACCGCTGTTCAGAGACCGACCCAATCAAGGAATTCAGCTTCTACGACTACCCTTTTGCCTATAAGACCTGCTTCAGATCAAACCGTTCATCCTCAGCCATTGATGCAATCTTACAATTTGAGTTACTCAGAGATGGTTCGTCAACAACAACAACAACAACAGTTTCAGCAACATCATCAACAATCAATGGATTTATATAATCAAATGTCGTTTCCGTTTCGTTTCGGGTCAATGATGCAATCCACGTCATCATCATCATCGTCTCATTCTCGTCCTCTGTTTTCCCCGGTAGTGATTCAGCCGCCACCGGAAACAGCTAACGAAATCGGTTATCTTCAAGATCAGCAATGGTCATCAGACAAGACGAGTAATAACAATAATAATAGTCCATCTTCCTGATGGCTTGCTTCAATTTTTTTTTTCTTTTACTATATAGTAATAGAAAAGAAGAAAATGATTATATATTGTTAGGTTTTTTTTTCCCCAAAATATTATATAGGGTTTAGGTTTGTATTGCTTTGCTTTCATCTTCACATGTTCTTTTTCTAGTATTTATTTTACTATTGCATAATAGTTTTGTTTTGTTATAGAAACATTTAAAAGGAAAAAAAAAACAAAAAGAAGAGTGCTGTATATATTATAACCTTAAATGGTTTCCTAAAGACCCAAAGAAAAAAAAATGTGTTCGAATAAACAGAAACAAAACTCAAATGAAGGATGATAACCTGAAAGATTCTTTCCATTGTGGTGTGTGTGGCTAAACTGGTTTCTCAAGCTCTTAGTGCAGCTTTATGAACCATTGTCTCTTTGTGAATTTGGTGACAACTCTTTTCAACAAGATCTAAAAGCTTCTCCAAGTTTGTTGCCCATGAATTGAGAACTTCGTTGCTGTCTTTAACGATCTGGAAGCAGATTATTCCTGATGGTCTATCGATTTTTGCTATCAAGGCTTTGGACACAACCATTTCAGATAGATGCTTCTCTGTTTCCTGTAATATAAATGAACCAGTAATGAATAGATTTAAAGATATACTGGTTAAAATTAGACTGCTCTTTTCAAACTATATTTACCTCAATGGTTAGGCATAAAAGTTCTGCAAGTCTCTTTAAGGTAATCCTTGAGTAATACTTCGAGACAACGAGAATATTCTGCACAAGATGTGAAATTTTTTATTTCTGTAAGAACAAAGAAAAGAGATCAATATAGACTAGAGCTTAAAGAGTCTTTACGTGTTCGATTATTCTTAGTTTGAGATCTTCACCAGCTTTGTCACCCAAAGAGCCTCCAATCATGCTTTTCTCTTTCCCAAACTCGTCCTTGTATTTATTCCAGAGAGATGTCCACTGAACCACCTCCATTGTAACAATCTGTTTTAGAAGCATCCTGCAACAGTATATCGCAAGGATTGAGAATTTGTCTTAGATGAGGAAGAGTAGTGAAAACTCAAGTCTATATCAAGATAAGAGAATTTACTTGAAATCAGGAATTTCTGATAAGTTTTTATCTTCCAAGGTTGCATTAAGCAGGCTCGATTGCATCGGATCATGTGGTGCCAAGGCTAAGAACCAGCAAATCTTTCTCAGGACCTACATTGAGAGGATCAGGAGAAAAGTAAACCCAAGCTTACTATAGAATGTAGACTACCGAGTATCCCAACAACGATCAGAGACTTACTGGAATCCATTGTTCTGGGTTTTCCTTTACTGAAGGGATATCATATATTGCCTTGTAGCTACGACATATCTCAAGGTACTCATTGTTGTGAGAATAATACCTACACGATAGAATCAACACTTTAGATGTTTACTAATAAAGATCACACAGCCATAGAGACATCGGAATTCATATGGAACATAAGCAAATTATTGGTGAAGAATGTGTTACACCAAAAACAAGGACTTACCGAATCATTAGTTCATAGTAAATCCGCTTTAGCTCCAACAATGTTGGTATATCAGCTGGAGCCTCCTCTACCATGTTTTCACCTTCCTTGGGTTTCTTTTTCTCTTTCGTAATATCTGCATCAAACACTCTTGGGTTGATCTTCCTAGATAAAATTTGCGCACGGACAAAATCTTGTCGATCCAAGCACAATCGAACCTTCAGAAGTTTAGATCACCAATGAATTAGCATCACAAAATACAAACAGAACATAGCTTAAGGGATTATGAAAAGATAACAGAAGGTCTTTACTTGTTCAAGGATGAATGCAATTTTCTCAGTTTTTGCCATAGAACCAAATGTCTCCACCTATAGTTCATAATCATAATCAATGAACATGGATTAACTAAAAAAAAGAAAGATTTTCAGGAGAGTTACAAGAAAAGCTTACAGCAACTTCTTGCATAAGATCTGCAGCTTCAGCAATCAAACCCTGATCTTCCTTAATCTTAGCAAGCTTCTTGGTCAAACGAGCTCTCTCGATTTCAACATAAATCTACAAACACACACACAAAAATTCATTGAGAAAACTTTCACGGAATGATAAGATTCGTGCAACACTAGCCAACTCTAATCCTCACCTTTCCAGCAGATACATTGTTTAGAGTCTTAATAAGCTCAATTCGAGTTTCTATGTCTGGAGTTTGATCAATATACTGCATTGCTTGTTGCACCATAGATTGTACAGCCTGCAAAATTTAGAGACCTTTCAACTTGTAATTCAAACTTCAAATCCTCACAAAACTGTGTCTCCCTCCTCAATTTCAGTAGAAATAGCTCCCAAGTAATCGAAAACCTTAAAGTACTAAGCAGGATTCAGTGGAAGCTGGTAACCTGCTTAAGCTGACCACGTTTTTTCGACAGATTCAAAAATCTGTTCGTTCAGAAGTTTCCAGTCCTTAGCTTCGAAACAGAGCTTCAGAATCTCAGTAGCGGCTTTTCTCGTTCCGGTGACATTTTCAGCGAGCCTCATCTGCTTCTCTTCGTTAAGAAGCCGATCAATCGATGATTCGAGTTGTCCTCTTTCTTCCTGCAATCAACACAACAACGAATTTGGTTTAGAAAAGGATACTTGAAATTCAGATCTGCGAAATCGGAGACTTGCCATTGCTAAACGCCGGGAATCAATACTCCGATAGAGAGAAAGAGGTGAAAACTTCCGGTGACGAAACAGATTAACTTCAAAAGTTCAGAGAAAGAATGTAATCGTCGATTAAACCCCTCGAACAAGAAAAAAACCTGACTATTTGGGCCGAATTAGTACGGTTTATTTAAATGGGACATTTATGAAGCATTTGTAAAACTATTGGGTACATTTAAAAAATTTGAAACTCTTTTTTTTGGGTTAAAATTTGAAACTCTAGGGTCCATATATTTAGGTTTGGCCCATTTGAATCAACTTTAAAAAGCCCATTACTCTTATAGAATTCTAATAAATGATCAACTAACTTGTTCGGTTAGCGTCATGTCCACGACATACGTGATCCGGATTCTGACTGCAAAGCTTGCATTCTCCGTCTCAGTTTTGTGTGTAATAAAAGGTAACGTGAACTCATAGCCGGTTTTGAAAAATTTAGGACCCCAAATGAAAATATTTTTTTAAAGTATTTAATAGAAACAAAAAATTAAGTTTTTACAAAACTAAAGTTAAAATAAAAGTATAATGATATCTTAAAAAAAATATAACAATAATTTAAAACTTCTGAAAAATAAATTTTTTGCATTTTTTTCTCGAAATCATCCATCAAACTTGTATAATCAAGGTTTTTAACCATGGTCTTTTCTATCGATAACATAGCTAATCCGTTTAACCTTTCTTGTGACATAGTCGACCGTAGGTAAGACTTTATCAACTTCAACTTAGAAAAACTTCTTTCAGCCGAGGCAACTGAAACCGAAATAGTGAGCATTATCCTATAAGCAACTCATATATTTGGATAACAATCCTTCAATCTCTCTAAAAATTCTAATACCTCTGTAGTCTTCTTCAAATTCTTTGGTAGAACTTCTCTAAAAACTTTTATTTCTAGAAATAAATCATTCCCATCAATATCTGAAATCGTTCCATGCTTAAGAAAAACTTCAAGGTTAAGGCAAGATGTCTTCAAACTATCTTCATTCGCTGAGTTGAGCTTTCGTAAACTAAACAAAAATCCAAAAATATTTTTATACTCTTGAAATTGTTCTAACCTTGTTTGAAAAGAAACTAGAGCTTGATCCATGATTTTGATGAAATAATTAATTCTAAAATCCTCCTCCAAGCTTAGAACGAGTCCAGCATCATCAGTTTTTTCTGGTTCCTCATCATAATGACGCTTTCTTCTAATAAGGCGTTTGCTCTTCTTTTGAAACACAGGTTCAATATCCATATCAACTGCAAGTTTTAAAGCTTCATTTTTTGCTTCTTGAAAACTTGATTGTCTATACTTTTAGAAAAAAGAAACTAACCCTTTTAGTTGAGCAATGACATCATCGATATCCATATCTTCAGATTGTAGCGTCTTGCTTACCGTGTTCACGACAAACAAAATATCATACCATATCACCATACCAAACAAAAAAGGACTAAATCACGTAAAGAAGGAGTTGAAGAGTCAGAGATTAACCTAAATTTTCTTTTTTAAAACTAAATAATATAATGTAATATTTACATAATAATAATTTGAGACTCACACAATGTATGGTCTCTATATATATTAATGGCCCATTTGTGTTAATCTTTTTTTGACATTAATTAAATATATATACATATGTATATATGAAAAAAAAATTGTGGACCCTCCTAAAAAGTGAAACCCTATTCACATGTTTTATTTTCATGCCCTCAGCGCCAAGCTGTGCGTGAACTATCAAATCTTGAATATAAAGTAAAACCTACGACATCTGCATATGTAAACGAATGAATATTCTCTCGATTTTGTAATTTTTTTTTATTAGTTCGAATTCCCATAGACCAGAGTCCACACCATCATGAGATATTCTTTGCGGGTTCGAAGATAATCAAACCTATTCTTTTGAGGTGTAATTTTTTTTGGGAACTAATACAACTTAGCATCAAACTTAAAGAAGATATTTGTGATTCACACATATAATAATACTATTGACCTTTATTTCACAAACAGAAAACCATATATATGTCCATACATAAAACACACACTCAATTACTCAAACTATGATTCATTTTATGTATATAAAATTGTTTTCTCTCAAGATATATAAGGCTGTACTCATATGCATACAAACTCGATTATATTAATTATATTTAATCATATGTTCATATATAAACATATTTTACATTCTCAATCGAGGCAATTCTTTTAATTTATATGTAGATAAAAGATCGAATCTCGGGATATCTTAGAATCTCTGGATATCTCACAAGAATATCGATGAGCTCGTATGTGGTTATTAACGATTGTGTATCGGTCTCTTCTTATTCGCAGAATTATAATCCATATCCACCAATCCATCACTATCACTTCCTCCACCGGTACCGTCGTGCTTTAGTTTCCGAGTCTCTTGATCCTTATCCACCACAACCAATAGCGTTCTACTCTTCGCGATCTTTCGTAAGCTTCGTGCTAAAAAAGAAAGATTTTTTTGATAAGCAAAAACTCATTTTTTGGTACATTTTTTGACATTGAACAAAAGAAAAAGCTTCATTCAAATTTATGTGTATTGATCCTTGATATTATTATAATTCCGTGATGTGTGTGTGGGTGTATTAGCTATAAATTTACCTTGAGTAGAAGAAGAAATGAAGAGTATGAGAAGAAGTGCAACGAGGAGAGACTTGTAGGAAACCCTAATTGCCATTTTTGGAAGAGACTGTCTTTTTTTTACTTGGCTATATGTCTATCTTTTATATTGAACCTTTTTGTGTTTATATATAAGAGATGAATGGTTCTATGATGATCTTATGGTCCCAATTTTATATCAGAATTGAATATCGTTTTGGAAGTTATTGAGACATATGGGTCTAAGAATTTGACGTCGATATTTCTCTATCTACCCACATTAACATGGATCTATCCCCACAAAATTAAATTGTATTGTTTGCAATGCAAATAAGAAGAATTCAATGATGATAATTTATGCCATCACTTCTTTTGAATGAGAAATAGAATTTCGGCTACAAATTAAAATGATTAGTTTCACTTATGTACATAATTTGTTTACGTAAGACATTTGATGTATAAGCGTTAAAACCATACTACATACTTAACTCCGGACGAAATTGGTCAAAAACTCATTGAGAATCAAACGCATAAATCGGGGATGGAATCACACACGAAAATGAAAAACTTGTCACATTTCAAGTGTCTTTCTGATTGATCTTTTGAAACTTTCTCTTTTTAAAAGTTTTACTCTCTTTCTAGATTTCTCTCAATTATCAAATTGTTTAAATCTAAACTTCTTTGCTTTTACAATGTTTTTTTTGGGTAGGAATTGGTCACTGACAAAATATCTATTTTGATGTCGTGTTAATTAACTGATTAAATAAGTATATATATAGATGATTACTTAAAAGATGTCATGTTGAGTTATTTTGACTTGATGAAAATATAAGTCTTGAGGAATCTCTGTGTCTCTCTATATCATCTATTATTTCAGACATGATTGGAGATCGAGTGGTCCTTTGATTATGGAGATGGAGTTGTTGTGGTCCTTCAAAAGAATGTGATTTATCAGAAAATTGGAGAACAAGTTAGTTATGCGCAAGTCAATGTATCCATTTAATAACAACCTATATAAAGTTTACATATCCAATATTGTGTTATATACATACACATATAAATGTTTTATGTAGTTACATTTTGAACGAAGAGAGATATTCGCTAGTAACCTCATATCGAGAAGAAGCTAGCGTAAGAGATCTATCTATATATCATGAATTTTACAGGATTTAAATTCAAAGACAATATTAAGCCTAGCTAGAAATTTTCATTTAGCCAAATTGTGAATGAGATTCTCGTTAATAACGTGAAATTTACATGATCCTAAACTTGGGATTAAAAATAATAAAGTGGACCACATATAGAGATGTCGATCGGAGTGGGGGTCGGGGACATGTTAGAGAGTGCTTAAATATAGCAAAAAGGACGTAAAGTTTGTAGAGTCATGTGTTTCCCAATTAGCCATTCATTATTATAACTCAATATCTTCACCTATAAATTCCGACATGAGTTGGTCTACTTTCTTTTTCCATTTATTTAAAATCAATCATCCAAACAAATAAATTTTTATTGATATCACTGTTCCACGTGAATGAAATATGATGCACAATTTTATATTTCACTTGTTTAAAATTGATTTGCTAGGTCCAAATAATATGGGACAATTATTAAAATCGTCTAAATTATATATATATATATATATATATATATATTAAAAATGAATAAAAAGAAGCCTACCCTTTTTTAAATTCACAAAACGGTCTAAATTCAAACCATATACTTCAAATAATAAATTATATTCAAGAAAAAGATCTCTTAATTGTTTTTTTCTCATAATTATCCTTCTAATATGGTGTTATATTTGAAGAAAATTTGACAATTCTTGTAAATAGTATTGTGATATGATTGATGAGACGTATGGATTTAGAGTTTGAACTTTGAACTTTTATTGATCTTTTTTATTTGTACTCGATGAAATGTATATGACCTGAAATTATTTTGTGTGGACCTAATTATTTAAAATTCTTTGTGACAAGCTGTTTCTAAAACTTTATAATTTTAATTATAACATAACAGCCAGCTTCATATGATTAGCTACATGATGAGTACTTGATTAGACTTTTACGTTTGAAAATAGGAAGAAGAAACAAATTTATGGAAAAAAAATCCAAAAATAAGCCAAAATGTAATGTACGAAGAACCAGTGACAATCTCCAGACAACCATTTTGGTGAATGTTTTGTTAGTACAGATATCACCATAACCAAAAGAACAAGTAAATATGATTCTGTAACTTTTGTTTTTATTTGTCCATAGATTTTTCAACGTTCTCAGGTTTAACGTAGAAACACGTTAGCTCGTCGAAGATCAACATCAGAGCAATGTTTAGTTGCAGACAGGTTAAATGGAAAGAGGGACCATAAGAGCACATGGGAGGTTTTGACCCCAACTTGAATCATCAGTCTTTGTCTCTATTTCATTACTGTTAACAAGTCTCCATTTAAGTCTTGAGAGCTTAGACAAGACATGAATGAAATTATCATATCTTCCTCTCGGCAAAATCGCTATCATGAGATTTATCAATCTTAAGGGTCAATTTCAAATTCCTTGTCTTTGAAAAATTAGGAAAAGTATTACTATTACATGAAACAATAGTTTACCAGAAACAATTGAGACTTTACAATGGAATTATTTTGTTTTCATTATTTTCCCCCAACGAAACAAAATTATCAGTAAGATAACTCCACACCACCTATAGAGTTTGGATTATGGTTATTACCAGACTCAGCCTCACACAAGTTGAAATCTTGAAGGGTTCTTCGCACCGGGCTTGAGAGACCATTCGGTGGAATCAAGACTTTCTCTTGGTTACAATCATAGTGTTGTGCTATGTGACTTGAAGGAACATGAGTAAAGGAAGTAGTATTTACGTTCGGTGGAGCGAACTGTTGCTGATGAAACTCTTGCACAGGGAATGGTATCGACGTCTCCTCAGGTTCATTTTCAAGCTCATTCTGCATAAAAAGTAAACACGAATCACTTTAAAGATCAAATTCAAGATCTTTGTACTTGTGTCAAACAAGGGAAGAAGATTCATGAGAGGTATAATCAATCAAAAATACCAATTACATAGAACGAGCTTAAAGTATAATCACAAATCAGATAGTGTTTCAAAGGAATGAACCTGCAAGTAGGTAATAATATCAACTGTGGATACTCTAGTTCCTTCTTCCTCTTGTCTCACAATCCATTGGTAGAGTTTCTCCTGTAGAAAAGATCATACAACAACATCATGAGTCATGAAACATTATTGAATGACGCCAAGAGAGTCACGTTGCTACCAAAAGGGAACAACGATCCCTAGTTCATCAATCTAGTTAGCCTGAGTAAAAAACAAAAGTAGGCACTTCAAGATCAAAAGGTCACAGCTTTGAACAGTAAGACCCCTTATTATTAGCTTTATATCCACACTAGCTTACATTGATCAGAACCAATTCAAAGTCTGAATCTTTAATGATTCAATTACGACAACCAATCAAACATAAACAACTCAAAGAGACAAAAGCAGAGTAAACCATATGAAAATCTCAATTTGACCAATACAACACAAGAATCAATTTACGAGTTAGTCGATTAATATCAAAACAAGAAACGGGAAAAAAAGAATTCAACTTTTTATGTTTTCTCTGACAAGAATCATACATATTCCATTCCTATCTATGGAACCCAGAAACCAAAAATCGAAACGAGAAATAGAACAAGGTCAAGGAGAGAGAACATACTATACTGCGACGTTCACCGGCGAGGAAAGAGACGCGTTGGTGGTTCATGGCATGTGTATAGAGCTGAGAAAGGGAATTAGCAGCACCTCGAAATGCACCGTACATGGTTCAATCGACCTCATCGAGCCGCGTGGCCTCGGATTTTCGCTTCTTCCCCATTGGAGTCTCGAACGGATCAAAACCCTGGACTTTCGAGATTCTTATTGGTTTGTAAATAAGGGATTGATTTTGGGTGCGTTAAAGGTAAAGAAGAGAAGGATTGTTGGTGAAGGGAAGAAGATGACGAGAGAGACTTGTGGCATTACTCTGTACAGATTCTGCCACGTGGATTTCATTCTTCTTATTGGGCCCACTTCTCTTTCTCTTTGGGTCCCACTCTTGGCCTGTCAACAAAATGTTTTTAGTCTTTTGGACTTTGGTCTATAATATTAATAACTAACCTTTCGATAATACGTTTTTACAAATGTGTATTTTTGTTAGCTTTTTTTTTTTGGACAATCTTATATTTTGAATTTCAAACTAATTTACGTACGAAATTAAATCAATATTAATAAAATTTAGTTCAATATTCTTAAACCAAAACAAAACA
Organism: Cardamine occulta; assembly: GCA_028015245.1. Classification (NCBI taxonomy): domain Eukaryota; kingdom Viridiplantae; phylum Streptophyta; class Magnoliopsida; order Brassicales; family Brassicaceae; genus Cardamine; species Cardamine occulta. The sequence continues at coordinate 20,446,997 of CM051390.1, forward strand.
AACAAAAAAAGAAGAAGAAAAAAGACACTAACTACTTCCAAACAATGTCCAAGAAAAACATATCTATATTAACTCATGATTCTTCCTAAAAATAGAAATTTATTTTAAGCTAAAATTTCTCACTTACAGCCTAAAAACATTCTTATTACAAACAATAACGACCACCCAAAGACACGAGAAAGAAATTCACTACTGTTAGGGGAAAAAAAACATCAATCAATCCAACAAATCAAAACCAAACAAAAACACATCTCCGAGATTGAACAAACCCAATATCATCATCGTCGTCGCCTTTTCAATATGGCCGGAGGAGCAGTGATGCTCGTTAAAGTCGGGACGGTTATAATGACCGTTTTGACCCTGGCTAGTTTGGTCGAAGGCTTCGGTGTGAATTGGGGCAATATCGCATCGCATCCATTGAATCCAGAAATTGTTGTTCGGATGCTTAAGGACAATAAGATTAATAAAGTGAAGCTTTTTGACGCCGATTCATGGACGATGAATGCTTTGGCCGGTTCCGGCATGGAGGTTATGGTCGGAATCCCTAATAACCTTCTTGAAACTCTCGCCGAGGATTACGGTAATGCTAAAGATTGGGTCAAAGAAAACGTCACCCACTACATGCGTAAGGGTGGCGTCAACATCAAGTAACCCTCAAAACCTTATTTTTTCTAATCATATTCGATTATCCGGTCCGATTGAAATAAACCGGTTTTGGTTTTAGGTGTGAATTTGATCGCTTAGGATCCGACTAATTCATTCATATATGACTGCCATGTATAGGTATGTAGCCGTGGGGAACGAACCGTTTTTGTCTGCCTACAACGGATCGTTCTTGAAGACAACATTTCCAGCGTTAAAGAACATTCACAAGGCGTTAAAAGAAGCTGGACACACCGATAAAATCCAAGCTACGATTCCACAAAACGCAGAAGTTTACCAATCAGCCAACGACGTACCATCAGAAGGCGATTTCCGCAAGGATGTGAAGCAAACTATGCTCGACATCGTCAATTACTTTCACGATAACGGCTTGCCTTTCACCGTCAACATTTACCCTTTCCTTAGTCTTTACCTAAACGAGCATTTTCCTTTCGAATTCGCTTTTCTCGATGGTGATGGTCAGACGATAAATGATAATGGAAGGAATTACGATAACGTGTTCGATGCGAATTACGACACCCTCGTTTACGCGTTGAAGAAAGCTGGTATTAACGATATGAAGATCGTCGTTGGAGAGGTAACGTGACAAGCAAGTTATTGGTTTATTATTATGTTAATCAAGAATGTTGAAATGTTTTATTGACTTTAATCATTTTTTATAGGTTGGATGGCCAACGGATGGTCATAAGTATGCGACGCCGAAGCTAGCGGAGAAATTTTATGCAGGGCTTATGAAAAGACTTGCTAAAGACGGTGGGACTCCATTGAGACCTGAGAGGTTAGAGGTTTATCTCTTCGGTTTCCTCGATGAAGACATGAAGAGTATTCTTCCTGGACCCTTTGAGAGACATTGGGGAATCTTTAGGTATAACTTTCCGCTTCCAAAACTAGGTTTCTTGAACAACACGTCACGTTCTTTTTTAATTTACATAGAGTTTAGTTCTAATGTGTTCGGTGTTCCATCATTTTAATTTTCTACTATTTATCTGATATTAATTGTGATTATTTCCAATATGTGTCCAATTAGATACGATGGGACACCAAAGTTTATGCTAGATTTCACGGGACAAGGACGCAAAATCGTGCCCGTGGCAGCGAAAGGTGTGCAATATTTAGAAAAACAATGGTGCGTAGTGAACAACGACACGATCAATCTGGACGTAGTTGGTCCGGATCTAGACTACGCATGTTACCACGGGGACTGCACCGCGATGCAGGACGGGTCAACGTGTAGTGGGCTAACCAAAATCCAAAACATATCATATGCATTTAACATGTATTTTCAGATACAAGACCAAGACGTTAGGGCTTGTGATTTCAAAGGAGCTGCAATGATCACTAAGAACAATGCATCCGTGGGAAGTTGCTTGTTCCCTGTTCAGATTGTTAGTGGAAGTGACTATCTCAGGATCAACTTTGTATTCGGAAGATTCCTGCTCTTTGGACTTGTTTTTCTTGGATTGGTCACGGTTATATAAATTGTTTTTTTTTTTTTTGCACTTTTGGGAGAATTCATTCAATGTGATTAATTGTTACTTACTGTTCGTTTAATAACGTTTGAGTTAGTTGATTTCTATGTGTTTTATATATAGATTTTTCCATTTTAAGTTTTATTTTGGCTTGGGACCTTAGGTGTAAGTTCATTATATGTTCTCAAGAGTGTTCAATTATATAGTCATTTCGAAAAATTTTAAATTAATTTGTTTTTTTTTCATCCGGTTAAATGGAGTAGTTTTCTTTTATTTTCTACTATTCTTTCAATTTCTAAAGTTTATCAGTCAAGGCGATTGTTGTTTTTACATCCACTGGAAAGACAAAACATGACGATAAATGCAGTTTGGTGAGAGTACTAAATGCTATTTCAAAAGAAAGATGTCTATATATGCCCCAGTGCTTTCATATTTTTCTTTTGATATTTTGGCTTTCATATTAATTTAACAGTATTAGTCAAATAGTACATATTTACATTATATTTTTTCATACATGTTTACATAATATTTTGGTTTTCATATTAATTGAACAGTATTAGTCAAATACATTTTTTTCTTAGACTATTTTTAAAGTTACCGAAAAGTTTGAACAACTGATATAACTATTGGAAAAAAAAAACACTGATATAACCATTGGAATCGAATGCACTAGTAAGACAATTATCATGGGAAATACTAAAAAATGTATGATCAATTGTAAATCATTAACATATAAATATTTATTCTTGTACCGAAATTATCAATTATGATAATTGTCTAGTCATGTCACTGCCAGATTAATGTAATTAATGAATGTTGCTGACCATTATAGTTCTTTCATCTTTATTCCCCTTTGCTCCTCCTACTTTATTTAATTCTCTTAACTCTACGAGAGAGAAGAAGAAGAAGAGAAGTATATAATCAAGATTTGAGAGAGAGAGATTGAAGGATTTGTTGTGTTTGTTTTTTTTGGATTATAATATGTTAGTTTTGTGACTTTTGTCTTCAAGATATGCAATGAAACGAGATGTGGTAATCATTATAATCTTTACAATCTTAGTTTTAATCATTTTCTCGCGTTCAAGTTCGATCCAAGCTGGAAGATTCATCACTACTAGAAGAAAGCATAACTTGAGCGTTGTTCAATTACAATTTCACAAAAATCATCACGAATTTGTGATCACGGAGATGTCAATGTTTAATAAATTCAGACGAAGATCGCGTAAAGTTCAGAGAAAGATCGACGGCGACGAAGAAGAAGACGAGAAGCGATTTATCCCCTCAGGTCCAAATCCTTTGCACAACAAGTAGAGTTGTGAGAGATGCAACATACTTCCAATTCATAAATTGTTTGTTTTTGTTTTACGTAATAATACAGTATTATAATAATAGTCTATTACAGTATGTTAATGTAAACGTAAGTGCATAGATAATATGTCAACGACTTAACCCGAACCCTATTTGTTGGGATGTAAATTTTTGTTCCGAGCTTTAACAAAAAATAGTTTAAAGCCCAATTACCTCGGGTTAGCATGAATATATCGGAGTAATAATGAAATCTAACGAAAAAAATACAAAAATAAACAGCAAAAGGTCGGATTTAAAAAAAAAAGGAAAACAAAACTTGTTACCAATTCCATATAGGATTTTATCCAAGCGTCAATCAGAGATCTCTTGGATAATTACTAAAGAAGAACTGAAGAAGGATGCATTTATTTATTTTCTGATAGGTAGTATTTAGTAGACGTTCATTAATAATATATCTCCATCACTTTCAAAGCAAATACATAAAACTAAAGTTTAACAAAAACAAATACATAAAAATAAAAAAGATAGATACGTAACTACTTTATTTTAGATTTCGTCCCCCATAAAATGGATTCTCACAATTAGAACCCCACTGACTCACTCACCTTTGACCCAGACCAGCCGCCTTATCAGTTTCAGTCCATTCAAATTTTTTGTTCGACTTCTTAATTACTACAGCTAATCATAGTTAGTACCTCACATGTTTTTCTTAAAATAAAGCCACATCTCTCATAGTTTTTTTGTTTTGGGGTCAAAACTCTGATAGTTAGTTACTAATTTTGTTTTAACTTTCAACACAATAAAGTGAAAATATTAACATGGTTACAAAAATAATTAGTAGTGGCAGTGTGACACCAGGAAATTTCGTCTTACCTTTTAAGACAAGATTAAAAGACCACTTTGAATCGTTGACTTAGGAATAGACTTTCGAAATTTTGTTCGTATATATGTGTGGTGCATGGATATCATAATATATTCATGACACATTGCAATGTGCCAAAAAATTTGGAAGAAAAGAACAAACGAAGAGTAGTAAGAAGAAAATATATAAACAATTTCGACAACAAGAAACTATATCATAAAATTTAGATATAGGCTATTGCCTTTCAAATTTGTATCATGGTTGATTATAAAAAATTTGAAAACCTATAAATCAATCTTTTTTTGTTTGGGTTTTAATATAGATAAATTTCAAGCTGGTTAAACGAACTAAATCTGGTTAAACTGGATCGCATTGGTCATATAATATATATAATACCATTTTAACAGCAAACCCACATATTTATGTGTATCAGTGTCTAAAGATAGTATCATAGTAGACCGGAAAACCAAATTATTATTTTTAAAATCGGTGTGGAACGAACGATTTGGCTAAAGTTAGGCAAAACAGATCGATAAAGTTTGTCACAATATCTATAAAATAGTATAATCACATTTTCAGAATTCAATAAGTCAAAACTTATTGTCTTAGTGTACACTGTAAAGTACAGAATGTCCTATCTGCTTCAGACGCAGCAGAAGCAAACATACACCTCTAATCCTCAGCCGTTGATCCAATAACCAAAATTCAATCGTCCACGTGACCGTCGCCAACGTTAGCATGGATCTTAACGTAGACGATAAAGGCTCTAACATGGGCCCGTAAGGCCCAAGCAAAACTATTACTTTAAGTGGAAGCTCGCTTTTCCGCCACCCGATCGACGATCGTCTGTCCATACGTCATAAAAGTGACGTCATCGTCCTCTTCTTTTCACACGTGGCATTGAAGCACCTTCCTAGTATCTACCCTGAAATTGCTTGTCATATAAGTAGTAAATCTTTAATCATCTTATCTCTTTAATTATCTTTTTTTTTTACGAAATATTACAAAAAAATCATACAATAGTTTTATTATAAAATAAAAGACCGATTAACACTTTGTCTTCCCTTCTTCACTTGCTCTATGCTAGTTCTTAGATGCTTTAAAATCTCTCTCTTTCTCTCTCAATTATCTTTTTTTCTTTTGCAAAAAAAAAAAATGAATATCCCTCAAAGCCCTAGCCCTAATTTCACGTTTTTCTCCGATGAAAGCTTAATTAATACCTTCATGGATAACCTTGATTTCTCCCATTTGATGTTCGACGTCGATGAAGGAGGCAACAACGGATTAATTGAGGAGGAAACTTCATCTCCGACTAGCATCGTTTCGTCTGAGACATTTACCGGTGAAACTGGCGGATCTGGCAGCGTAACGACGTTGAGTAAAAAGGAATCAACGTGAGTTTTGATTTTTCTTGTTTGCAAAGATTCTTAACCAAAGATTCTTAATTATAGTATATAGTTATTCATTAATTATTGTAAAAAATTGCAGAAATAGGGGAAGTAAAGAAGGTGAGACGAAGGAGATGGGTCATAGAGTTGCATTTAGAACGAGATCGAAGATTGATGTAATGGATGATGGTTTTAAATGGAGGAAGTATGGAAAGAAATCTGTCAAAAACAACATCAACAAGAGGTAACTAATTCTTTAATTAATTACGTGTTTTAAAATTTAACATATGGTTGCTTGAGAATTTTCTATAATCATCTAGTTATCTGAAGGTTATAGATAGCCCACTAGCTATATCATATAGTGAGTTGAATACTATTTAATGGACCCGTCTTATCTACCAATCCACTTGGAATAAAATTTAGATTCCATATGCATCCATGTGTGTGTGTTTTTGTTAATCCAAATTTATAAGATTCTGATTGGTTAGTGGTAAATGTATCCATCCATGGTTGATAATCATTCATCGATCTTACGATAGATTTAATTTGACTCATATATTATATAAGAAACAAGTTTATTTCCATGTGTGAAAAGTAAATATAATGGAGCCATCATCTGAACATATCACTTTCAAAGCATGGTTAGAAAGAAAATACATACTCTAGATATATAATGGGTTACTTTTCAAATTCAAATGTAAAGAATATGAATATATATCTTGGTGCGATATTTTATAAAAGGGATTAAAATATAACAAATGGTGAATGTATATATAGGAATTACTACAAATGCTCAAGTGAAGGTTGCTTGGTGAAGAAGAGGATAGAGAGAGATGGTGAAGATGCAGCTTATGTAATTACAACATATGAAGGAGTCCATAACCATGAGAGTCCCTCTCATGTCTATTACAGTGACATGGTTTTGTCTTATGATCATGATAAATGGAACCAACACTCTCTTCTTCAATCTTAATATCAAATATATATCCTCCTCCTTTTGAGATTGTAAGATATCTCTACCAACAACGTTATATCCTTGTGTAATTTTATAGGTATAATAAAGCAGTGAAATTTCGTGGTTATGATTGTTTATTTAATATATGTAAATGGCTATATATCAAACATTTTGTACGTAGCTCTTTAGATATCAAATACTAGTGTATAGTTGGAATTTTACAATGTTATGGTCTTATAAGTAGAAAATATGTCGAATGTTTTATTTTGGAAGTTAGGGTTAATGAATACAAATCAAACCAAATATCTGCAATTTGTAAGAACTGGTGTTTCATTGTAAATTTGACCATCAAGTTCAATATTTTCATTGATACGACATAAATTTATTGGCTTAACATAGGTCAATATTTATATTAAGATTGCATAAATTAAGCAGATATACATGTATGGCAGTGTGAGTGGAAGATAATATTGAACTGTAGCTTGACCTATGTTAATATAAATATAATGTACTTAAATTTATCCATTTTTGATACTCGAATTAATACATTGTTGTATTCTGTTGTTATTTGTTACTAAACCGACCTTTTACCCAAAATGCACAATTCTAAGTTGTACCGGAAAGGAAAACGGTTCCCAAAAAATAAAACGAGAGGAAAAGCATGTGTTACTGGTTATCTTATTGGGTTAAAATGGATTTGGTTCGGTTTGATTTAGGATCCGGTCATGGCGGTAGAAAGTACCGAACCGATCTCATCTTCTACCTTTAACAAAGTTAAGCAGGTAAAGGAAGTCGTTTTCACTTGTTCTTCCGCTCAAATCTCAACACTTTGTTTTTAGTAAATTCGAAAGAAACGATACGAGTTTTGATCTCTCTCTATCTGATCTCGATCCAGATTCACTTTACTCTCTGAATCTTTGCTTTCAATACTTCGAGATCAATTTGTATTTCCAGATTTATTCGTTGAGGAAGACGAACCCTACTTGATTGATTTAGCTGAAGGAGATCTGTTTCAAGAAGTTTGATTCTGTTGGTAATTGATCTGAAATCCTCGGTTGCATCCGCAGAGATCTGCTGCTTCTTTCGATCGATTGATTCTATCGAATTTCTCGCACCCAGATTCCGGGGATTTTGATTAGTCTCGGTGTGTTGCTGCTTCGGCAATGTCATGTTGATTGAATCATTAAATTCTGCCATTGTAAAGAATCAGAGGTTGTTATGAGTGTGGAACTTGATTGAACAGAGTTAGTTTTCATTTTCTTTGGGTAGTGATTAAGAAAGAATGAAGTTTTGGAGGGAACGTGAAAGGGAAAATAAAGAGCAAATCTTAGCACCATTATGTGGGCAAGTTCGAGTATTGGTGGTTGGTGACTCAGGTAATGAACAAGTTCTACTTTCATGTACATTCGTTTCAATCGTATGGAATCAAACCAAGTTACTCTTTTAGTTTTGTTAAATTGGGTTTATAGGAATCCCAGATTAATGCACATGGATACTACTTCTGCTATACCTGATCATGTGTGACTCGGGAAGATAGATCCTCTGCATTGAATTAGACCTTTTGGTTGTCTAGTATCTTAAAAGTCAACTGTGTTCTTTAGAGTCTGTTACTTCCTGTGTATGCTTTTGCTCATGAGTCATTTCATGCCCTCTGCATCATTGAGTTAATTTGTCATATCTGAATTGGTTAGGTGTTGGAAAATCATCACTTGTACACCTAATCAACAAAGGTTCTTCTATTGTTCGCCCGTCTCAAACGATCGGATGCACAGTTGGCGTAAAGGTAACTTAATCGTCTCAAATGTTCTTTCTCCAATGGTTAGGGAGCTCAAGTTTAAACCCTTTTATTTTCTCCTACTTTCTCACTGCGTAGCACATAACGTACGGGAGTCCAGCTAGTTCGTCAAGTAGCATTCAAGGTGACTCAGAGAGAGATTTCTTTGTTGAACTTTGGGATGTATCAGGGCATGAGAGATACAAAGATTGCCGTTCATTGTTCTATTCACAAATCAATGGTCTTTCCCAAACCTATCCACATTGCTCATCCTTATTGTGTCTAAAATCAATGTCATAAAGCGAGATATTTTATATGCAGGAGTTATTTTTGTTCATGATCTATCTCAAAGAAGAACAAAAACAAGCTTGCAGAAATGGGCGTCTGAGGTTGCAGCAACTGGAACTTTTTCAGCTCCTCTTCCCTCAGGAGGTCCCGGTGGTCTTCCTGTTCCATACATTGTTGTTGGCAACAAAGCAGATATTGCTGCAAAAGAAGGAACGAAAGGAAGCAGTGGAAATCTTGTTGATGCAGCTCGTCATTGGGTTGAGAAGCAAGGTTTGCTTCCTTCAAGTGAGGATCTTCCTCTCTTTGAAAGCTTTCCTGGTAATGGGGGTCTCATAGCGGTAAGTAACCATATTATGAGGTACTAGTTTCTGTTATAGAATTTATTGTTTGCTTATAACTATATATGATCTGGTGCGGGTTTTTGCACAGGCCGCCAAAGAAACCAGATACGATAAGGAAGCTTTGAACAAATTTTTTCGGATGGTTAGTGCTATTATCACATCTTTTCTTCGTCACACTCCAAGTACCGATAACAACATTTTTGTGAGTTCTTTTTTAGTTGATAAGAAGAAGATATTTCTCAGACGAGCTACCGGCTGCTTCACCATGGTCTATTTCGCCTATTCCAACCACATCATCCCAACGGCTAGACGAGATCACAAGTGATGACGATCAGTTTTACAAGCGAACAAGGTAACAAAAACGTTAAAAGCAAAGCTTTTTAGTTTTGGTCGGGGTTTGGTGTTTACGGTTGATTGTTGCAGTTTTCATGGAGATCCATACAAGTACAACAACACATTACCACCACTTCCAGCACAACGAAACCTAACTCCGCCTCCCACGCTATATCCGCAACAACCAGTGTCCACTCCTGATAACTACGCCATCCCAAGATACTCTCTATCCAGTGTACAAGAAACAACCAACAATGGCAGTGCCAGATCTAAGCGAATGGATATTAACGTCTGAAATCTCTTCTATTGTTTTGCTCTTCTCATTTCAAGAAAACTTTGATGAATCTATTATGTTTGCTTTTGGATCTATTATTCTTTTATAATTCTTCTTAGTAGGTGGTAAAGTGAATATCTGTGTAAAACCCTCTTTGGTTTGTACATTGTTGGGTTTGATCTTATAGCAAATTCTTTGAATGTTGGTGTTTTTTTGGATATCATGTTTGAAACGGAATAAAAACAGTGAATGATTACACAATAATGTTTGTTAAAGTTGTACAATCTAATCATTCGAGTTTGTATCATATCCAAAAATTTTAAGTTTTTTCATATTTTTACCCACATAACAAAATCAATTAATGAGAAATTTTGTTGATATATTTACCTTAAAAATTGGAATATTAATTAATTTGAAATAAACTTATAATTCCTTGGAATTTAATGGAGATAGAGCTACAGTACTGAGTTACGACAACTTCATAGCATCGACAGAAGGCAGGGAGCAAGGAAGGTATGTAATTTTGGTCCATCGAAGTTTTATTTCCATGGAATCTTCTTCTCTTTGAACCCTCTGGATTCTTGAATTGCCACAATCAGCTGGAAAAACCCTAATTTCCTTTCTATTCGTGCAAAAACCCTAAACCCTGAAAACTCTTTTTCCGGACCTGTGAGATCTCGTGTTTCAGTAACTTGTTAAATCTGTACTATTTGCTCTTCTTACATTCTATATTCGTTTCGATTTCGATTTCGATTTCAATTGATTGATTTCCGTTTCTATTTCGAAATTGTTCATAGGGAGAATTGGTAATCGATTTATCTCAACGAAAGCTTGAATTTTTAAAGTTCAATTTGTTTAAAAAGACAAGCTTTTTTCCTTTAACTTGTGTTGGTGATCAATTTATTTGTAATGCGCAGTGTAAAGTAAAAGTCTTTGACAAGAAAATGGTGGAGGTGTGGTGGTCACTGATAGGAGCAGCAGTGCCTGCACTAATAGCAGGCCAAGCATTGAGGATAAAGAAGAGACGTGGCGAAGAAGAGAGGATCAAGAGTGCTCGAGGAAGAGAGAAAAGCTCTGATGAAATCTTTGTTTGTGAAAGAGTTTGCACTTCTAAAAGAATGCTGAAAAAAGTTGGAGCTTTCTCTAAAGATCCGATTCCAGACACTTGTGTTACAGTCTGTGGTGTATCTGAGCTTGACGCTTGCTCTGATGCTTGTGCTCGAACTGTCTGTGTTAACCAGCATCAAGTTGCTAATTGGAATGACATTTGTCTTAGAAGATGTCAAAGTGAGTGTCTTAAGCTCTCTTCTTCTTCTCGCTCTTCTTGAATTTGGAAAGCTATGATTAGTTGTTCTTGTTGCCTTTTGAAATGGGAATGGTATTTGAATCTGAAGTTTTTGTAAGTTTATATAACATTTTATTAGTAATGAATGGTTACATTTCATCATGTGAGTTTTGTTTGGTAATTTTCTCAGCTGTTTTGTGAACTACTTCACCTACAGCACCTCCTGCTAGTTTTGCAGACTCTTCAATGGTTTCTTTACTTACTTCGAGACTCCTTGTTGCTGCTTCTTTCACTTTCTCTCCTTTATCTTCTTCCTCGCTTTTGGTTTTGTCGCTGTTGCTTCTGAAACTAGTAGTCACAACAAAACAACACAAATGAAGCTTAAAAACTGGATTTTAGCGAAAACCCCAGAGATTATAGTATATATGAATGCTTGATAGTTACTCTAGATTTGGAGGGTAAAGCTTCATCTGGATCTTATGCATTACACCTTGAATCAATTCCCACGATTCAAGCTTCATCGAACTCGGAGGAAATTTCTTGCCAAAAATCCCAAATATGATCTTTAGAATCGATGGATTCTCTTCTTTCTTCGCGACAGAATCGTTTTCTTCTCCATCTGCAGATGCTAGAAAAATTCCCTCAGAGATGAAGATGATGACGACGAAAAAGAATGAGACACCTAAGCTGATTCGTCTTGATTCATTCATTTCTATTAGTTAAAAGCTTCAGAGAAATCAAGAAAGGGGCGAAAAGGAAATGATAGAAGAGAGATGAGAGGTGAGAAAGAGTTGGCGCCATGTTTCTCGCCTCAAAAGAAGCAGAGCACATTTTTGGTTTGAACGGTTCTTGCGTAACATTGACTTTTAGAGAGAATTTATCTCGTTTACCAACAAATAAAAAAACATGGGGAATTTGACTTGTTGATCAAAATCAAATCTTCTCAAACCATCAAGAATAACCAAATAAATTTTCCTTTTTGGAGATTTTCTAGCATGTCAAATAAATCTTCTCAAACATGTCAGTCGCTTTGTGTTGATATGGCAGGTTTTTTAGTGTTTTTGAGAGGTAAATTTCTAGCATAAAAGTTAGCGTTTTTTGTCGATTTTGGGGTCGTTCATTTTGTTCTGGTCGTTTGGTCTTTTTTGCTGCATATGCCTTTTTCCTTTGGGCGGAATAGTGTTTCGACTAGTGATTGTTTTGATTTTTTGTGTGTTTTAAAATTGTCAATTTAATCAAATGTTGTTTATTAATAAGGTTGTTTATTTCTATAGAATCTATCATTTTTTATATTTTACGTCTTCCTTTGGCTTTTGGCAGAATGGTGTTTCGACTAGCGAAAGTATGTTTATATTTTGGCAATTAGTTAGTTATTTTGTGTGTGTTTCGTCTAGCGCGTTTGCGGTTTGGCAGAATAATGTTTCGACTAGCGTTTGACAGTGTCAGTGTTAGTTATTTTTTGTTTGTTTCGTGTAGATCGTTTGCTCTTTGGCAGAATAGTGTTAGTTGGCAATTTGTCGGTGTTAGTTATTTTTGCGTGTGTTGGTTTGATTATCGAAGATTAGGAGTTAGAGTCCATGTTAGTGAGTTGATCGCCCCTCTCTCGCACACGCACATCTATGCAGCCTATACATGCACAGCCTATACATACATCTATGCAACCTATACATTCATCTACACATCCACAATCTATACATACATCTATGCAGCCTATATCTACACATCCACATTTTATACATACCCTATACATACTTCACATACATACCACATGCACATCACCGATATACAACAAATAAACTTCAAAGGCTCGCGCATTGATACAACTCTGGATGCAGTGCAGTCCCCAAAGGCTTTTTTGTTTCCGTCACTGTCTGCAAAAATAATCAAAATCAATATCCATTACATTTGTCTTCCAATGTTAAACAAACTAGAGAGAAATTAGAACAGAGTATGTTACCTTGTCTGGGCCTTCTAAATGATGTATTGTACTTCCTTGCTGGTCCTTTTTTTTTTATTCCAGCATGGTCTGGTTGTATTAGCTTCGTTGGTTTAATGGAAATTTAAAGTTAACAAAAACAATGATGCAAATGTGTTTGTTTTCTCAGCTAATGAGACCTGAAGAACAGAAGTAAGAAAATAAAGAGAAAGTGTATTCAACATTTGTAAGAAATAGACCGAGAGACATGATCCAGATTCTAGACCCAAGAAAGGAGTATTTATAGAGAGTCATTATCTTAATATTTTCATTAAAAATTATTAAATTCAAACGGTCAAAAAATGTTACCGTTTCACAACGTTCATATTTTCTGACTCTTTATGTCAAATCAAAACGTTTGAAAAAAATATGGAAAATCGTAAAAAGTAATGTAACCGAGACTGATCCGACTGCTTTAGGCCCAAATTTACTAGCCTTATGGGCCTTTTGTCTATTATTTTGGGCCTAACTCGTTTATATATTTGATCATCAATGGCCTTTTTACTGGATTTATTTACACTGATTTTCTTAAACAGATTTAATGGGACAATAAGGGACTCATTTCCATTGGCTCCAAAATAGAGATACAGTAAATGTAATAATTACTAAAATACACAAAAATATTTCTCTCTTACATTTTTGATAAAGAGTACACAAGAAATTTATCTGTTGTTCCGTGATATCCCACCATTCTTGATCAAAATCAAAACCTTGTCCAGATTCTTTAGTATAATCACTTGACCAACATCTTCTCAACCAATCAAAGGATTCGCCAATGGAAACTTTTCATCTGAAGAAGCTAGCATGATCAAGATTCATCGGTTTCTCATACTGTACTGCTACACACTCCTCAGCAACAACCCAATCGCCATTCACCGAGTTTGCACAGCCCTACAAACAAGCTCCAATGATTTTAAAAAATATATGTTCTTTGAAGATTTTACTACACTCGTTGGAATATATGAGAAGTTCCTCCTATAAGAAGAAATGATACCTTGGAACAAGTGTAGACCATAAGTGTCATCCAATCCCAATTATCCAGTGATTGCTTTAGCCCTTTATCAACAACACCTTCATGTAGAAAATATATTAAAGGAGGCATGAGTTGCATCTCGAAGAGCCTTGGAGACTCGCAATTCCTGCATTTATCGGGAGATATCAAGTCATCCATAGCCACTAGCGGCTTACCGCCATACGAGTACCTGACCATGGCATAAATTTACATAGCAAAAGTTGTGTGTTTCAAAGTTAGACCAATGTTCAGACCATTGATAAAGATCTTCAAGATTTAGATGTTTTCCACCACAGAATACGAGCAAACTACAATTACCTGAAACACTGTTCCGGGTTTGCATCTATCCGTTTTTTGAACTTAAGGTAAGTCCTATCTGCATTCAGGGCTTTGTCATATTCATATTTCTCATCCTCCCACGCTTCTTCGGATTCACTCTCATCATTGTTGCCGGTTTCTTTATCCTTAATGGACAGCGACGAATAATTCATTGAGAAACGATCAACTTCTTTTGATGAGATCTCTTCCTTTGTATAAATGTAGAAGCACGGAACCACAGCACCAGTCTCAACTTTTGTTTCGGATTTTAAAGGTGAAGGCTTAGCTTTGGTCCCTGAACTAGCATTGTCACTTGGTTTACTCTTGTGTTTCTTCGAATTAGATGTCACAGTAGTAGAAGCCTCTGCGATCGCCTTAGCTAAACTCTCCGAATCAAAATCTTCATCATCATCACTGTCTACATCGTCTAACCAATGAGTTTTAGAAGCTGTATTTAGAGGGGATGAGACAGGCGAATCCTCTATTCCACTTGAATCTTTATCTTTTATAGTTTTCTGAACACTAAAAGCTCTCCAGCTGAAACATTTAAGGACGAAATTTCACAGCTTGATCATTCTCACATAACCAAAAAAATCATGATTTTAGGAATTAACAATTTGACAGAATCATATGGAAAAGAACAGAACCTTTGTTCAGAAGTTCCACATTTTGGCATCAAGCAACCAAATATATAGAGCGTACGTTCTTTGAAGTCTGAATTTTCAGTTGAGATTGGAGCATACACCTAAATGCAGAGAAACAAACCGTACTTATTTTAAGCTAGAATCCAAATTCTTCTAATTTTTCAGCTTCTTAAAACTTGAAACAACAAAAAGAGTAAAGCTTTTTGATTTGAGCAAAAACCTGAGCTACAAGAGAAAGTTTACTTCCACAAGCAAGACAGTTGAGAAGTTCTGGTCTCAGTGCATCATTGGGTAGAGGCGGCAAATCCTAAAAGTAAACAACGATCAAAAACCCAGAAAGATAAAAGTTGAAATTTTTGTGAAAGACTACCGGAAGACCGCCGATTTTGGTGGTATAGTGATCAGAAGACTCAAGCTCGTCTTCTGACCATTGCCCAGGCAAGCCCAGAAGTATTCCGACCATGCTGATTACAGGTCTCCGATCAAAGCAGAGTAAAGATCTTGGTGACACTAGCTCCTACAAGGTTTGGAAAATTTTGTTTTATCGAATATGAAGTCGATGAAGAGAATAATAGAACTCGGTTAGGGTTATGAGATAACCCGACTTTCAATTGAACTAATTGGTTTGCGTTTAATTGAATGGTTTTGAAATATTATCACCTGACGGTTTAATTGGCTCAGTCGGTTCACTTTGGTTCACAAAAACAAGAGATCAACTTGATTCATCCCACAAAGTGATCAACACATTTTTGAGACAGTAAAAAGTTTCTTAATTTAACCAATGGGGTACAAGTGTTTTAGAAACATTACACTCTCTGCAATTCTAAAAGTATCTATATATACATTCAACAATAAACATCTTGTGACTGTAAGAAGACATTTTTATAAATCTGACTCCTTTCAGTTTCTTCAATTCCATCTCTTGGAATTCTTGCTTGCCTTTGATTTCTGTTTAGCTTGTTGAAACGCTTGCATCTTCTGCTTCTTCCTCGCTTCTTTCTCAGCTTTCGACATCTTTGACTTTGCCTTCACTTTTGGTGCTTTCTCTTCTAACTCTGCTTCTCTCTCCAGCTCCTTTGCTCTTGCTTCCAGATTCTTCTCCAAGTAATACTGAGACATTCACACATTCAATTAAGTTATACAAATTTCAAATCATACTTGTTATATGTAGAGAATGCAATCTGAAATGTATACATTGTAGTCGCCTGCATAGTCTTCTAAACAACCATCTTCCACTTCTATCAATCTGTTAACGATTTGTTTTATGAAGTATCGATCGTGTGAGACTGCGATAACTGTACCTTGGTACTCGTTTATTGCTTCCTGATTCATAATAAGATCCAGAGAATTAGTATCTTTCCAGGTCCAAGAACAGTTTTGTACCCAAAGATCTCAAGAAAGTAGAGAAGTCTAACCTCGAGCATTTCTTTTGAAGGAATGTCTAAGTGATTGGTTGGTTCGTCCAAAACGAGTAGAGTTGATGGCTTCACCATGAATTTGCAGAAAGCAAGACGGGCTTTCTCACCACCGCTTAAAAGAGAGACCTTTCGATCAAGCATGTCTGCTTTGAAGTTGCAACGTCCAAGAAGACCTTTTATATCATCACTTCTCCAGTCTTCTGCAGCTTCAACTACTGTTTCAAGCACTGTTTTATCCAAATCGAGAACCTCGGCCTAACCAGGAGAAAAATAAAGGGTTGAAACCAAATCATGTCAATATAGTGAGCAAGCCTGTCTCCAACGGTTTAGCACCTTAACAGTTCGAACAAATGAAAACATACCTGATTCTGTTCAAAGTAGTTTGGCAGTACGTTGTGCTCTCCAAGAATAACTTCACCTTTCAAAGGCTTCTCTAAACCCATAATTAGCTTCAATAACGTACTTTTCCCACACCCGTTCGGGCCAATGATGGCGATTTTCTCTCCTCTTTCTATTGATAGATTAGCCTTCTTAAATAGCATCTGGTTCCAACAATACACAATTTTTCACAGGGTCAAACATGAACAATAAAGGAGTTTTTCATATTATGAATTTCATTCTAGTAACTCACCTTATCCTCGAAACCAAAATCAATGTTTTTAACTGTGATTACGGATCTACCACTTGAGCCACGCTCTGGAAACCTAATTTTCATCTGCTTCCGCTGAAATGGCTTCTCTATTAGCTCCTGTTCTTGGAGCTTCTCTAGTTTCTGTTATAAACCACACAAAAAATGGAAACATAAGCTTAAACGACTCGAGCCAATTCACAGATAAAAGAGAAAGCCAGAAAACCGTTATGCTTAGGAAACCGAAGAGAAATACATCAGCAATAGTTCAACAAATTTGCCGTGTTTTGTTTGCTAACCTTTTCTGCAGTAGAAGCACGGCCAGAATTTGCACCAGCACCAAGCCTTGCAATCAAGTCCTTTGTTGAGTCGATCTCTTTCTGCTGCTTTTCCCAAGCTGCATTCTGAGTTTCAATCCACTCAGCCTTTGAGATAACATACTGAGAGTAATTACCCTCAAATGTCCTCGACACACCCATCTCAGTTTCCACAATTTTGGTACACAACTGATCAAGAAAGGCTCTGTCATGTGAAATGATAACCATTGGCACATCTTGCTTTTGCAAATAACCTTCAAGCCACTCAATAGTATCAAGATCCAAATGGTTTGTCGGCTCATCAAGTAGCAGCAAATCAGGATCCTACTCACAGAGAAACACACAATTCACACATTAGCTTTCTGATCAATCGAATTGAAAGGATAAAGTTTTAAGAATGAACCAATCATTACCTGAAGCAAAATCTTTCCAAGTGACATTCTCATTTGCCAACCACCACTAAACGAAGCAACAAGCCTATCAGCATCCTCTGGAGAAAATCCTAATTCAGGCATCAACTTACTAACCTTAGCATCAATGGAGTCTAAATTCACAGCCTGAGCTCGTCTCTGCAACAAATCAAATTCATCTAATAACCTTCCCATAAGATCCAAATCATCAACAGATCCTTCAATCGCCTTCTGAACTTTTTCAAGCTTCTCAGTTATCTCCATCTCTTCCTTGAAAGCACTCATGAACTCTTCCTTCACAGTCCTACTCATCGAAACCTCAAATTCCTGGCTCAAGAAAGCAACTTTCATATCGTGTTTGGCCTTAATCACGTTACCTGAATCAGGTTCTTCTTGACCAGTGATTATCCTAAGCTGAGTCGTCTTCCCCGCTCCGTTAACTCCCACTAACCCTACTTTTTCACCCTTTTTCACTTCCCAGCTCACATCTTTAAGCACAGTTACGCCTTTGTAGGTCTTCCTTATGTTCTCTAGCTTGACACCTGATGAAATCCCAGAAGCTCCGTTTTTTGATGAATTCTTACCGTTTCGTTTCCGATCGGAGTCGTGTTCGGAGGTTTGCTTGGAGAAAAGCGATTCGATGTCGTCTTGACGCTCTTTCACAGAGGTCTCGAGGCTGATTGTGGAGACTTGGGCTTTGATGGTGGAGATTTCGCGTCTAGGGTTAGAAATGGAAGAGATTTTGATGAAATTAGAAGGGATTGGAGATGGACAAGGACGGAGACCGGTGAAGAAAGTGGAACGGAGGTCGAGGCTATGGAGATTCGTTGATAAACCCATGTCTTTGAAAGAGAGAAGAAGAAGAGTGTCGAATTAGGGATGAAATAGGAGCAAAGTCGTCGCGAGAGAATCTGGCTCTACTGAAGAAGATGATACAGCAGCAGAGATAGACAACTCTCGAGAGAGCTTTGATAAGAGTTTCTCTTACGGTTTGAGTGTGAGCCAAGAGATTTTATTCGTTTTATTTTTTTGTATTTTTTTTC
Source organism: Cardamine occulta (assembly GCA_028015245.1). Taxonomy (NCBI): domain Eukaryota; kingdom Viridiplantae; phylum Streptophyta; class Magnoliopsida; order Brassicales; family Brassicaceae; genus Cardamine; species Cardamine occulta. Next base: position 20,465,702 of record CM051390.1, read on the forward strand.
CTTTTATTTTTTTCAATTTTTGTTTCACCTCTTTTTTTTTGTTTTTGTTATTTTTTCTCCCTATCAATATCATAAATAAAATAAAATCAATTGTCGACAAAAAAAACAAAATCAATAAAAGATAATAAAACCAATATTATTATTTTGATCAGCCTACAAAATTGGACGACAACGAAACAAATGGTGTATAATAGATTAGTTATGTAGGACGAATGGAGTGAATTTTTTTTTTTTTGTTAATGTGGATTGAATATTGTTGATGAAGAATGAATATAAAGTTGGTAAAAAACGAATGAAACAAGCATAATCATTGCAGTATAATAAATTTTAATGAAGCTTTACAATATTAAATTTGAATGACTAATTTCCCACAATTCCATTCGAATTTTCCGTGATCAAAGTTGCTATCTATAATGCCAAAAAAAAGGTTCTAAATATTAAATAATTTCGAATCTAAATATCCAGTATTATTACATATTTAATTTAAAGTAAAATAAAGACAAAAGACACAAAAAATAAAAATAAACGACAGAATAGTTTTGTGGTGCGGAAGAAGATAACAATCCGGTGAAGTAACCTTTTTGTGGCTCTCATAGCTATTTTGAATCAAAGATACTTCTCGTAATCTGCCACGTGTCGAACTTTATACCACGTAAGTTGCTGTATGGATGTCATCACGCCACGTAATTTTTCTTTATTTTGATTGAAGGTTTTTTTTGTTAAGTTAATCAAACAAAAAAAAATTCTATTCATTTCTAATCACCGAAGTAAATCTACATTTACACCAGAAAAAGGTCTTCATACTTTAGTTTAAGTTTGGACAAAATATGATCAAAGTTTATTTGGTTTTACTAAAGTGAGTTAGTATTTATAATTAGTGTGGGACTTGGGTTAAGTAGTATCTATAAAAAAAAATATAACCAGAAAATCGCAATCGCAAACGTAAACTAAAATAAATAATCGACACCTATATATCATGTAATCAGCTCAGGACATTGAACATTTTTTCCAACCATAAACATTGATTTATGTTATTTTCTATATATATAATGTAATCGGCTCAGAACGTTGACCATTTTTCAACATTAAACATTGATTTATGTTAATCGCCTCCATGATGTATATCTCGAATGTTCATAGCCAATTTATAAAGTTGACGAAACAAAGTCGTACTTATTTATAACTCATTGTAGACTTTTCGAGTTATTAAGTGGATATAGATTCACTAACGATCAATAGTCGGCGAGGTTTGATTTTATTTAACAAAAACATCTAAAAATCTGGCTTTTTCTTTTCTGTCAATAGACTATGAGATATTTTTTCGTAATCTGATTTAAGTCACTAATTTGATCAAATAAAATTTTTAAAAATTAGTTGCCGGCCTTCAAAGCTAAGCCCATAAACAATTTATGTTAAACAATCGACAGTACCAAACGACGTCGTTCGGGAAGATGAGCTGACGTGGATCAAAGCGTGTGGCAATGCGTGTGCGTATCCCAGTGAATGGCATTATAGTAATTAATTGAAAAAACTTACCCTTTGTGGTCGAAACAAAACTAGGAAAGAAAATAAAATAATGGAAATGTGTTGTGTAGAGACAGTGTACAGTCGTACAAACCAACCGAGCTGTTCTTTTGCTGTATTATATATACATTCATTCATCCTCTTCCTCAGATCATCTAAGCAACACAAAAAAAACAATAACAAAAAGGAGGATTCTCTTATCTCTATTTTCTACAGACTTTTGATTATATGGAAGATCGAAAAGAGGTTTAAATTCTCCCACACTCATTTTCTCTTTTGTTCTATAATCTCTTTTTCTTCTATGTTTTTTTTTTCTCCAAGTGATGCATGATCAATCCCTTTACTAAGTGAATTGTCACAATCTGTTTCTGAATTTCTTCTTTGGAAAAAAAATCAAAGAAAAGTTTGTTTTTTTCATGATTTCGATGTGATTCTGGGCTAATCGATAAATCTTAGTGGGCAAAAGAAGAAAAACAAAAACTTTTTGTGTGTATTGAAATCAGAATTTCCAATTGAATTTAGGGTGTTTTGTTTTGTTTTGTTTTGGCAGAACAAGAACTCGCCATGGCTATCAGTACCACAGTTTGGAGATTGGGATCAAAAAGGAGGATCAATTCCTGATTATTCAATGGATTTCACTAAGATTAGAGAGATGAGGAAACTTAACAAGAGAGATCCTTCTCGAGCCAGTCTTGGCAATGAGGAAGAACTCATTAACCCTTTTCATAATCAACCCTCTGTTGATACTGCTAAGCCTAAGCTTACAACGGTTCACAGTGACAACAACACCAACAGCAACCACAATGAGTTCTCTCACCACCGTCCACATTCTCCATCTGTAAGATTACTTCTTTTCAAATTTTGCTATGTCAAAGATTTAATTTTGTTGATGTGGGTTTGTATAAATTGGATTGATTGATTGTGTTCTGGATTAGCTGTGAGGCATTGATAGGTTATGGAGTCTAACTTTATCACACATTGTTTGTTTTAGTTACTTGTTCATACTCATATTTCCTCATCAAAGTTAAAATTTTTAGGTTTTGATTGACTTTACATGCAAAATGTCTAACACTTGTAAGATGCATTTTTCTTGATATGGGTGTATTTGAATCTTGGATTAGCTTCTGTGTTCATTGAAACCGGTAGGTAGGTGTTTTGACTTGGTTAGGTTATGAAATCTAACAACTGTAGCTAGCCTGATATGTTTATTTCTGCCAAAAATGGTTAGATTTTGAGTCGCACATAGTTTGTTTTAGTTAGTTGTTCATGCTCATACCCACACCAAATTTGAAACACAGATTTTTTTTGCATTTACATGTTAAAATATTTGTTTGTCTTACATTTTGAATATCCATTGTAAGATTCATTTTTTGTTGATGAATTGGATGTTTGTGTTCATTTGGTGTGAATTTTTTTGGGTTGGTTAGGTTTTGGAATCTAACTTTGTAAGCATTATATGGCTATTTCTAGCAATTGGGTAAATGTGGTCCTTCAACGCTTGGTCTAGTTGCTTGCTTATTGCTTTTTATAACTACACATGAAATTAATTTTATATACCCCACCAAACTTCATTACTTAAGCTTTTGAGTTTATATTGGATTTGCAACTGCCAACTAGATTGGATATGATTGTGATTATACACTGTTAGAGAATCACATCAAGGCATAAACTATATTTCAAGATTAGTTTATAACTTTATATATTCATGATATAGTAAAATAAAGTATATTACCCTACAAAAAAAAGAATAATGTTTGTTTCTTTTAGTTGTTGTAATGGTTTCTTTCTTTCAATCAAAGTAAAGCAAAATCCTTTATGAGAAACCTGTGTAGCTTTATTTTTGTACCTACCATGTGAACTTACATAAATAATATATTTGTTTTTGGTTAAAACTTAAAACATTTTTAATCTTACGTGTAAATGACTTGGAACAGATGAGGAGAGGAATCTTCAGCTGCTTCAACTGCTGCGTTAAAGCTTGAAGATTGTTTAATTATTTATATAATTATAATAATGATTTGAAGACAGAAATGAGAAATGAGAGTGACACCTTTCAAATTATGTTTCTACAGATGCATCAATCAAATTTGTCTGTTGTTTACTGTGTATTTTACAGTATCTAACTATGTTTGGTAAAAATGTGAAATGTAGTTAACTCTCTGTAATTCTTTGTGGTTTATTTAGATATTGATAGTTTTCGTTGTTGTGTAATGTAGAGCAGATATGTGATACACTGCTATAATGCACTTAGATTATATATAAAAAAATGAGTGGTGTTTACTGATTTCTGTTTTCAAATATTATGTTTTCATAATTGCATTTATGGGTCAAACACATACGTTATGTTCAAGACAACAGTCAACACAACCATCCTTCAAAAGTTTTTATTCAATAGCTACTTAAAGATTAAAGAATCGTTTTTTTGGCAGAGGTTTCGGATATGATTACGACTCACACGGTCACACCGTCCCACGCATTTAATACAAATGCCCTAAACTCCTAAAAGATTGATTGTGTATTTTACTAGTAATGTCGTTTATTTCAAATAATAATATAAATTTTTTAAATCTGATGGAAGAACAACAAAGTTGATATGGCCGAGTTGGTCTAAGGCGCCAGATTAAGGTTCTGGTCCGAAAGGGCGTGGGTTCAAATCCCACTGTCAACATTCATTTTTTACTTCACATTTTCCATATTAAGGTCATAAAAAACAGATCTTAAAACTTATATTTTGGGGGAAGGGGGCAAAGATGTATTTCCACACAGTAACTATCGTATACTATAATATTTACACATACTTAAAACTTACATCTATTTTCACACCAAACAAAAGTTGTATACTTATTTATCCGCATTTTAAAAGTTTGAAATCTCAATCCACACATTAGAAATTCGAAATTTAATTACCCATAATCAATGGTTATTATTGGTTTATTGTTTTGAAATTACATCTTAACCACCTAAACCGATTCTAAACCCACATATTTTTTTCTTCATGTGTGAAAATAGATCGTCGGCCCATATTTTGGGTATATGACTATTTTAGTATTTTGAGATTAAGCATCGATTATACTTTTCTACGAACATTTATACATGCTACGTTTTTCTTTATTTTCTTATTAATGTTTTTCAACCGAATAAATGTTTCGTTTTTAATAATTTGCTTAGTACCTTAATATCATTACCGACCTTAGCTCAGTTGGTAGAGCGGAAGTTCCGGCAGGTCGGACAAGGTAAAAAACTTAAGATTCTTCTCTTTTAGCACGTCGCATGATTCCTCAAAGCCGTCCATACAATGACAAAAGATGTCTGAGTCTGTCAGATTCAGTTTTCAGATGATCAAAGCTAGTTGAACTCGGAATCCTCCAACCCCAGTTCCCCACCTTTGAGAATTTCACATGACCAAACCAAAATATGTTAAGAGACAGTTTATCTCGAATTACTACTTCTATTTAAAAAAAAAAAATCATTGCAGTTTTAGTAGATATAAAAGCTACGACTAACCACAGTGGCTGGAGTGTTCATCCTGGCAGAGCTTTCAAGTCCGAGAATGTCTTGCATTGGTATGATTGCGGTTTGAGCGATTGAAGAGAATGCAGCTTGGATTATTGACCATGAAATATCGTCGTCTTCAGCTATCGATAGGTATTTCATCGCCTGCAACACCAAGAACTCGTGATT
>CM051390.1:20471006-20538506 GCA_028015245.1 Cardamine occulta
TGTATTATATAAAAAAGATAACTATTACATTTTTAAGCATATTCATTGGATTTATCATCTCTCATGTAATTCCATAAAATTTGACACACTCACGTTTTTTAAAAAATTTATCATCTCTCATATAATTTGTATTTCTAATTTAATATAAATTTTTGTTGCATGTTATAATAATGAGATAACAAAAATTTAAATATAGTTGTATATAAGTACACAAATGAACATATAATATTATTTAGGTATAAAATAAATACATATATAAAATTAAAGGATCATATTGTAAATAAAAAAGTATTTATCTAAAAATAGAAAAATAAATAGTGTTTCTCTAAATTTAGAAAAATATTATTCATTTCTTTATTTTTAGAGGAAAATATAGAGTACTATTGGAGAAAATTTTGCTCTAAAAATAGAACACCGTTGGAGATGCTCTTAGTCCAACTTTAACTGACCAGAGGTTTTTTTTACTTTGTTCCTTTTAAGTTTAAACAATAAAAAGAAACACACCATTTTACTTTCTTGGTCAACAAATATGTTTTGGAAATATAAAATACGAGTTTATATATATGTAATCACCTTTTACTATTTTTCTTCATCCTTTAATCCTTTCCGCAATCTTGTTAATTAATTTTCAGATTTTTATTCCTTTTTTTTTGTAAAAAAACTTTTTATTCCTTTCTGCTTCATTTTTCTAAATTTTATCTTTTCGATCATTCTAATTTGTCTTTCATGGTTATTTTAATAATTCTTATTAAGTTCTTGCGTAACCATGAAAAATCTCACAGTGAATGAAACCCAGCCTTTTGTTATCTTTTTACTTTTTTCATATCGCTTTTCACAGAATAAGAAATAGACAGAAAATAAAGTGATGGTTTTTAAAGAAAGATTTTAAATAACACAGTACTAACTTGATGTGCCTTTAAAACTAACATTGCTTAGTGGAAAAGTTGGGCTTTTGCATTCAATTACTCTTTCTAGTTAAAATTTTTAATTAATTAAAATTAATGGGCCTTTGATGTTTATAGATCAGAATATAAAATGGAGATATTACGTGTGATGAAAGGTGTAAATTAAAGGGTCAAATATTCCTTCCGTATTTCCAGGACTTGGGTTTCTCGCTCACATTAATTAAACTCTAATCTAAACATACTTCCACTGATAAAATAAAATAAAGTCGAACGTAAATTATGTATTACATCACTAATTGTTTATATCATTTGCCTCAATTTTTATCTGAGTTCTGAACAATAATATTGATATTCTTAAAAATTTCCGGAAAATGAAAACATGCATGGGTATGTTTGAATTATGATGCTTTGGTCTCCGGAAAGTTCATGTTAGCTAACTAACAAAAAAAAAGATAGCTAACTCTAAATTATACGATACATTGCGTCGGTATTCATATAGTAATCTATAAACATGATCTGAAAGTTATGGTAACTACTCCTAAGACTGAACTATAATAATTTGTTAAGAAAACAAGAAATTGTCAAAACAAAATAATAGGGGAAAAAATACGAGTATTGAAAGAAATGATAGGTTAATAAATATATAGGCTCCCTTGTCTTAGCCTAATAGCCTTTTGCTAAAGAGTCTCACTTGCACTAATGCCAAGTTCGTGGTATTATATTTCTCCACTAACGGTCAAAAATTGAACGCAAAAGCAGTGGAGGTTTTGTTTAAATAATTTTGATATTAATATAATTATAAATTAAGACCTACTCTTGTTTCTTGCATTATTGGTGATCTTTTGATCAAAGCCAGTCTCTAATATTGACGAGTTTTTTCTTTTTGACTGTTGGGGCCCATTTGAAGGCCCAGACTAATGTTAATGTGCGAGCTTTCTGGGAACTTGTCAAGATCGCTAATATAGTCTCCATAATGTTTCTACTTGGAACAATACTGTGCTGTGCTATACTCGTTTTGTGTTCAAGTAGAATAAAAATGGATTTGGTCTTTCCGTTTTTTTTCTCTCGTAAATGAATTTTGGTGTTAAAAACATATTGGGCTTGGGGATTTGATCGGGAATGGAAAAGATGGGTGATGGAAGTGGGCTTTGTAGCTTTCTTGTCCATTTTGTTTTTATATGTTTTTATCACTTGTCACAAAGGTGTTTTCCTTTTTTCTGATAGAGAGTGTTTAGGAATTAAAATTTAGGCCCTATGTTCTCATATAAATGCATTGAGAAATGACGAACCCGGGCTTCACATAAAAAGGTGTGTGCAGTGTGCTTATATTGTTATAAGCAATTTGGGTACCTTCCAAAAGAGAACACTTCATTTACGGTATCGGATAAAAAATGGCACAAATTAATATGGACTCGTATAACACATTATTGTTTTGAATGGGTGAGATATAAGTTGGGTCTGAAGATCTGATTCTGATTCAAAAACTTTGCATGCGACTTATTGATCACATGTACTAAATACCAAAGTATGTGCAGCAGTTATCTTGAAGCAGATGGAGACTTAATTTTTTTAAAAAGGTGTCCCAAGAAGAACTCATTGGTCATGTTGGGTTGTACATTAGGAACCCAAAACTAAACACATTATTTGGTCTTCCTTTACTTTTGACAATTTCCAGTTCAACAATATCTGGATTTTCTCTCTTCATATCTTTTGTTTTTAAGCCAATGGTTTTGGACACATCAGTTCAACGGCGAAAAGTTCACTTAACAAACCATGAAGCAAAGAAAAGGCGAACTATACTTTGTATTTCTTTTTTCACTAATACTTGCTTCTATAAGAGAACAATTCAATCTACATATAGTATTTTTCTCAACTCTGATGCAATAATTCACAGCAAAAAAGACTGAAGATTATAAAAAAAAACAACCCGAACTCATAACCCTTGAGAATGCTGTCGTATTCCACCAAGTAGCTCTTTCAAGTTCCACTTCTCATCCAGTGGCACCAATTTGGTAGAAATAATCAAAATAGAAAAGTTATAACAAAACTTTGTCTTTGAGCCTTTGCACCAACATCTTTTACCAGATTTATCATTTAATCACTGTCAATGATCTGTTTTACTCATCTCCCAAAGATTCTGAGGGCAGAGGAGGTAAGAGTAGAACCGAGGAACTTCATTCCCGATGATCCACCAGGGAAGTAGGATATACAGTAGTAAGCCAGTGCAATAACCTCTGGATTCACAGAGAACAAATACAATAGTTTTTATGAGATTACTGCACTTACAGAATTTGCAAGAACTTACTAGATGGAACATGGAAGTTTCTCATTGCAGGAGTAAAAAAAGAACTTCATAGGTCAGATTTGTGATATAGGGAAGAGGAAAAACAGAGAATATAAAAACCTATGAGTCAAGAAGGAAGATGAAATAAGTACCTGTAACGCAGAGAAAAGTACCGAGAGAATATAGCTATGGAGAACCATCGAGACATATATTGTACCAACCATGGTAGCAATGAATCCTAAAGTTAGTGGAAGCCTCTGGAGAAGCCAGCAAACAAGATATTAAATTCAAAAGACATGGAAAATGTAATGATATAATATAAGATTGTAAACAAAACTAAGCCTTATTATCTATCTCACATCTCTTGATGACATGTGAGTGAGTTGATTTTGTGGGCCGCGAAGAGCGAAGAATGATCCAATGATAAATCCACATCCCAGAGTGAAACAAATAGCAAATTTCTGTGGCATAAGAACCATGACTGGAAGAAACATAGTGAAGGCAATGAAGATGAAGAATACACCACTCGCTAGAAGTAAACCGAAATACATGAAAGCTTTTCCTGAAGGCATACTGTTTGTTGCAGACTGCAAATTATCTCTAACTCCTTTGGAAACACTGTTAAACAAATTTTAGATTCGTGTACATAATAAGTTTCAAAAATCAAGAAAATCATAGTAACATTTCAAGAAACCTATAGCTCCAAATCCTAAACAATGCGTAATATTGATCAACGAATCTGGAATTGTTAAAATCTTTGGTAAATTGTAATTTCCCAGATTCGAATTATTAGTCTACGAAGACCTAATCCTCAAATATCAACTAGAAACCCCTAATTGAAGAATCCATTGCTATAAAACCTAAAATTAAGGAAAAGAGAAGGATGGATTACACATTAAAGGTGCCGGAAACAGTGTCGTTGGCAGATCTAACGGCGGATTCGATATTGAAACCTAAAGCTCCGGTATCTTCTTCAAAATCTCTAGATGCTGCGTAAGAATTCCAATCAGCTAGAAGAGACGTTCCTGTTTGTTGCTGCGGCGGCTGCTGATCTCCGCTGCTACTACTGCCGCTCATCGAAAACCATCCTTTCGCCATTTTCTCCATTTTTGTGTGTGTTTGGATTATTGCTGCAATGCTTCGAGGGAATTCAAACAGTTGAAATAGCGATGATCGGTGATTTTTCGTCGGAGCTAAGGAAATCGGAAGATGACGAATTGAGGAAGAAGGTAACTCTCGTTGCTTGACAGTTACGTCGTCGGTGATGGAATCGTCGTCTTAAACGGCAGTGTTTTGAGTTTTTTTTTTTTTTTTTTTTTTTTTCGTTGCATTTAAGGTTAAATTAAAATAAAATAACGAAACAGTCCAAAAAAAAAAAACAGAGACTCAATTATAGACACCTCCCTGATTAAAAATTATCAACCTAGATAATTCGCACATGAATTTTCAAAACATAAATACCTATCAAATATAAACTTCAAAATTATTATTGGTTAACGTTGGTTTATCAAGTTAAAACCATTAATAAACCGGATTATGATCCGAAATAAACCAAAATCTATTTTTTTTGAAAAAACTGCAAAACCTAGACTGGAACCCACAGCCATTCTCTCATTTAAGCATGCTCATTATCAATTAATCCCACAACATTCACCGAGAAATAACCAAACATTAATATATATATATATATACCTATTACTTTTACAATTGGGGAAAATTAATAAAATCTCTAATTATGATTTTAAAAGTTTATCATTTCAAATGCTCCCAATAGCTCATGAGATAAATTGTGAAACGGAATCCATCACTTTTGACTCATTAAACAATGTTTTTGATTCAAAAACCCCCTGATTATTCACTCTCTCCTCCCGTTTCTACACCATTCAAGAGACTCAGATTCAACCAACGACAACAATTTCTAACAATTTGGATCGGAGTCGGTACAATTTCAATCTCAGGTCATTAAGAACATTGATATGGTTGACTTGTACATATATTGGTACCAAACACAAGACTCGGAGTCTTACTTTTCTTTTTATAGGTCCCACGTCTCACAATTCCGAATCGGCTTGAATTTCCGACTTCTAATCAAATTTTATGGTTAACAACAAAAAAAGGACATACCCTCTTCTAGAATTTTTTCTTTTCTTTTCTTTTTCTCCCAATTCCACTGTTTATCTTAAGTTTTCTTACAACCATATCCTTCATTAGTTGTGCAAGTGAAAATATAAGATTTTGAATCAAAAATTGAAATCAAGATATAGAAATTTAGGGTTTGCTTGTAGACAAATTTGATTTTGAGTTGTATGTAGTGCAATTTGTGTTTTGGTTTTAAGTTTGATTTTGAATTCGATTCCGCTATGAATTTGGATTTCTAAGTTCTATTTCATTTAGGTTTGATTTATTATATCAATTTAGATTGTTGGCAAGCTTTTGAAATCGATTTTGCTATAGATTTACATTTCTAATTCTATTTTTTCTAGATTTGAATTTTTATGTCGGTTTTGGTTTTGGGTTGGGTTTTGAACTCATGTCGTGTATTGGTTTCAGTTATGAGGTGGGATATTCTAATTTCTAACTATAAATAAGATTTTATTTTGTTGAAAAAATAATTATGAATTAAAGTACACAATTAGATATGAATTTTTATATAGATATAATTTTTAATATATATATATATATATACATAAAATTTTCTCTCCACTTTTTTCAAAGAAATATGTGTATTTTGCCTATTTTTACAATCGATATAGATATATTTTATCGTTGATATTTTATTTTAAATAATTTTTAAAAGTCCAACTCAAAACATTTAGTTTTCGTATATGAAAAGACATTGTATTTTATTTGTTGGGTTAGTTTAAGTAATAGAAAAGGAAATAACAAAAGTAAATAAGTATAATGAAATAGTAAGGAGGTGTATTGGACTGAGTATTTAGAGAGATTTGAGTTTAAATGACAAATCACGTGTTATTGAAACATGAATTTTAAAATATATTTTAAAATCCAATGTTATTAGATTAATGATTTTAAATTATATATTCAAATTCACTATTATTGAAAACATGATAAGAATTTGATTTAAAAGTTTTATGTGAGATTTGAAGAAATTTCTTAGTTAAAAATACAAAGACCAAAATCCCACGATTTTAGATGAAATTTCAGAAAATTCAATAACAAAATACTTAATTAATCAAAATTTCACTAAATCATCTCAAAACTCAAATCTCTCCAAATATTTACTCCAATACACCCCTAAGTTATTATCAAAAAGATAAAAGAAATATTAAATTATACAATTAGAAAAGGTAAATTAGACATTAAAAAAAAGTAAATTACACTTGTTCCTAAACAAAAAAAAAAGAAGTAAAATTACTCATTTGATTTTTTTTTTTGTATTTAGTAATTTCCCAAATAATATATCATGACGTAGATTATGTGGGCCTAGATGCTTAAAAATAGCAATTTAGCATAATGAATCCTACATAGAGAAGGATCTAGAAAGCAAAAACCTTATGTTCACAAAAGAAAAGGAAAAAGAAAGATCTAGAAACCCTTATACTACTCACACCCCTATAAATAACAATCTTCCTCCTCAGTAATCTCTCATCAAATACTTCTCTGCTCTCTCAAGAAATCTAAAAATCCTCTCAATTTGCTTCATAAACCCTAATTGTTAGATTTTCCGATCAGCTACAATGGCCGACGCAGAGACTTTTGCTTTCCAAGCTGAGATCAACCAGTTGCTCTCCCTCATCATCAATACCTTTTACAGCAACAAGGAGATCTTCCTCCGTGAACTCATCAGTAACTCTTCCGATGTATGATCTCTCGCTCTCTCTTTTCTAATCTCCATCCTTGTTTATATGATTTTGCGTATCGATCTGTAGTTTTAGGTTTGATTAGGTTCAGTTCACTTTCCGATTTTGAGAATTTCGATTGTTAATTGAAGTAGCGAACCTGTTGAGATTGATGTATGCTTATTGTTGTTTATATCTTCTGTGTAGGCTTTGGATAAGATTAGGTTCGAGTCCTTGACCGATAAGAGCAAGCTCGATGGTCAGCCTGAGCTTTTCATTCATATCACTCCTGACAAGAGTAACAACACCTTGACCATTATCGATAGTGGTATTGGTATGACTAAGGCTGGTACGTAATTGAATTCAACCTAAATCAATTTTGTTTTGTTTGTATCTTTGTGTTTGCTGATGCGTGTTTGTTCTTATTGTGTAGATTTGGTTAACAATCTTGGAACTATTGCAAGATCTGGTACCAAGGAGTTTATGGAAGCATTGGCTGCTGGAGCTGATGTTAGCATGATTGGACAGTTTGGTGTTGGTTTCTACTCGGCTTATTTGGTTGCTGATAAGGTTGTTGTCACAACTAAACACAATGATGATGAGCAGTATGTGTGGGAGTCTCAGGCTGGTGGATCTTTCACTGTGACTAGAGATACCTCTGGTGAAGCTCTTGGTAGAGGTACTAAGATGACTCTTTACCTCAAGGAAGACCAATTGGAGTATCTTGAGGAGCGAAGGCTTAAGGATTTGGTGAAGAAGCACTCTGAGTTCATTAGCTACCCGATTTCTCTCTGGGTTGAGAAGACTATTGAGAAGGAGATTTCGGATGATGAAGATGAGGAAGAGAAGAAGGATGAGGAAGGAAAGGTTGAGGAAGTTGATGAGGAGAAAGAAAAGGAGGAGAAGAAAAAGAAGAAGATTAAGGAGGTTTCTCATGAATGGGATTTGGTGAACAAGCAGAAACCGATTTGGATGAGGAAGCCAGAGGAAATCAACAAGGAGGAGTACGCTGCTTTCTACAAGAGTCTGAGCAATGATTGGGAGGAGCATTTAGCTGTGAAGCACTTCTCTGTTGAAGGACAGCTTGAGTTCAAAGCTATCCTCTTTGTTCCCAAGAGAGCTCCTTTTGATCTCTTTGACACTAAGAAGAAGCCAAACAACATCAAGCTCTATGTCCGTCGTGTTTTCATCATGGACAACTGTGAAGACATCATTCCCGAGTACCTTGGATTTGTCAAAGGTATTGTTGACTCTGAAGATCTTCCTCTCAACATCTCGAGAGAAACTCTGCAGCAGAACAAGATCCTTAAGGTCATCCGCAAGAACCTTGTGAAGAAGTGCCTTGAGCTCTTCTTTGAGATTGCTGAGAACAAGGAGGACTACAACAAGTTCTACGAAGCTTTCTCTAAGAATCTGAAGCTCGGTATCCACGAGGACTCTCAAAACAGAACCAAGATCGCGGAGTTGCTCCGTTACCATTCAACCAAGAGTGGTGATGAATTGACCAGTCTTAAGGACTATGTGACAAGGATGAAGGAAGGTCAGGACGATATCTTCTACATCACTGGTGAGAGCAAGAAGGCTGTTGAGAACTCTCCTTTCCTTGAGAAGCTCAAGAAGAAGGGATACGAAGTCCTCTACATGGTTGACGCTATTGATGAGTACGCTATTGGTCAGCTCAAGGAATTCGAGGGAAAGAAGCTTGTCTCTGCAACCAAGGAAGGTCTGAAGCTGGAAGAGACTGAAGACGAGAAGAAAAAGAAAGAAGAGCTCAAGGAGAAGTTTGAGGGACTCTGCAAAGTGATCAAGGACGTTTTGGGAGACAAGGTTGAGAAGGTTATCGTCTCTGACCGTGTTGTGGACTCACCATGCTGTCTTGTAACCGGCGAATATGGCTGGACCGCAAACATGGAGAGGATCATGAAAGCTCAAGCTTTGAGGGATAGCAGCATGGCTGGTTACATGTCGAGCAAGAAGACAATGGAGATCAACCCAGAGAACTCGATCATGGACGAGCTGAGAAAGAGAGCTGAAGCGGACAAGAATGACAAGTCTGTGAAGGACCTTGTGCTTCTCCTCTTTGAGACTGCTCTTCTCACTTCTGGTTTCAGCCTCGATGAGCCCAACACTTTCGGAAGCAGGATTCACAGGATGTTGAAACTTGGATTGAGCATTGACGATGATGATGCTGTTGAAGCCGATGCTGAGATGCCTCCGCTTGAAGATGATGCTGATGCTGAAGGTAGCAAGATGGAGGAAGTCGACTAAATATTGCACTAAGTTTGCATTTAATGGTGTTTTTCGTCTTCGTTTTTTTAGCATCGATTCGTGGAAACTTATTTCGGGATTTTATTTTCGGGATTTCATTTTTCGTGTAGGTTCTTTAAATTTTTTTTTTTTATAATCTCCGAACTCGGTGTTAATGACCATTCGGCTTCTAGCGAATCCAAACATGTTTTTGTCGGGATATAATAGAAGAGTTCTAAATAAATTATAATGATATATAATTAATAAATATTAGAGAAGTTCTAAAAAGAGGAGATCTAAAAAGAAGAGAGAAGGATTCTAAAGTTGGAACTTTTAGATATGAGTTCTAAAAATTTTAGATACCCATTTTTAGATCTTCCAATAATGATGCTCTAAGTAACTTATATTTGCACTTTAAAATAACCTTGTTACTTCTTCACTTGGACTATTCCAAGCAGGCATCTTACTCAACACAATTTTACGCATATCTTTTGTTTGTTCGTTGGATAATGAAGAATCTCGAATTCTCGATAGAAAAATATATTCACAATCATGATCAAGAAGACGGAACCAAAAAGAAAGTTGCTACCAATTTGAAAATCGCAACCCTCTCTGTTTTTGCTGCCTTTTTTGTTTACGTCTTTTAACTGCGAATTGTTCACGTCTCTGCTTCTCAACCAGCCCTTGAAGCTCTGCTTTCGGAAACCAGTGTTGGTGAGATCATCCCCTCTTCCCTCTAATGGCTTCTCACCTTCCTTGCCGGAAAATTCTCCTTGTGTCTTAATTAGGGCTGATCCTTGTGGAGGTGCCTTGACTAGGAGGCCTCGATGAGCCCAACACGAGACCAAAGAAACATATTCTTCAGTTAACAAGGAAAAGAGAAGCTTTGACGTTTCTTTGTTCATAAGAGAACCATCTTGACAGTTTGATTCAGGCAACAGTGATCCTAGAATCCATGTAACTGATCTTAGATATGTTTTCATGCCTAAGTTGCTCCAGCTTCTTGATTTTCTCTCACCTGCAAGACAAGTCTTTTCAGAAGTAAGAGGGAAAGTTATTTTACGCTTTCGCATCTAAGTTTCTACTCTTCTTTCCATTGGAGTCGGCCAATGGTGGTTTGCCCTCTTTAGCTCGATTGAGATTAGTTATGAGCTCTTCAAGACCCTCCGGAAGGGCATATAATGTATCCACATGAAAAGCAGACAACTTCAAAATTTTATCAAAAGTTTTTATAGGATATTTGTACCCTGAGTGGTGTTATCTTGGCATCAAATGTCTTGCTTTGAGCATCATGGGACTTTGAAACAGTACTCTGATGATAACAGATTATGGCAACCTGAAAGAGTGTCAACCAGTATTTCATATATCTTATCTGACACATGTGTTATGCTGGCACAGAACTAGAAATCGACAAGAGAATGAACAATCTTTTTACCTCCTTGATTGCTTTCTGATAAGCTTCTACCTTGTGATTAATATCGCCACCTATGGTTTCTTGACTCAACTGTCACACACACATCAAAACAGAACATAGCATGTCAAGAAAGACATTATAGCTGTAAACATAGAAAGTGAATACAATTTAAACCAAATACCCAAAATATCCAAGATTTTTAACCTACCATAGCATCTAAAGCGATGGAAGCATTGTATGTCTGAAACACCTTGGCTATGATACCAGGCATAAATCCCTTGAGATGATCACTGAACATGCTTGTGTCTATCTCATTGAGGGCCGACTCAATATATTCATGGGGCATAGGGCAAAAAAAAAATGTTAGACCCTTACATTTTTACAATTTTCACTAATTTTTTTTAACCATTAAATATTTTTAAATGAGTAATATTTTTGTACATTTTATTGTAAAAATAAAAAATATATATACATATAATTTTTTTTTTGGCCTCCTCCAATTTAATTTTAAAAATATTTCAATTTTTATATATAAAACATTTAAAAAAAAATCAGACTCCTCAATTATTAAAACACGGGATTGACCCCCGGGGCCGTCGCTCCTCTCTCTCCCCTATCTAAGCCGGCCCTGATCTCATGAAAGAGTTAATCAAGTTTGGTTTTTTCCTAAATGGGTCAAAAAGAAAACAAAACAAATAACGTTAAGAGATTCGATTATGCAACAAGAAAACAAAAAAAAAAAACCAAAGCCACAGTTGTTATGTCTCACCCGCATGGAACTCTTGGATTGTCCTATAAATATGAGTCTCAACATCAACAATGTTTGCATATTCCACTCCATCTTTACCATGATACTGAAACTAAACACATCAACAAAGAAAGAAACTAAACACATCAACAAAGAATATGAGAGGATATACTTGTAATGGTTTCATAAACTAAATATGGTTACTTGTAAATAATTAACTTCTTACCTTAAATTTGTTGTTTGGAGGGAAGAATTCCACATCCCCCACTTTCAATAAACAACATCTAGCTTCATAATCCTACCACCCAATTTCAAATTGGAAATAAATGATCAACAATCCATATCCGAAAATTATCAACAATCCATATCAACCACAAATTATCAACAATCCTAGCAACAACAACGAAATGCCAATACAGATTCAATATTTACCTTCTCAGATCCAAATCCAAACATGTCAACCAAATATGTGACGATGGCTAGCTGTTTCATTACAGAAGTCTTAGACTTCATGTTTCCCTTGTAAACACTTCTTATCTTGTTGATGAACGATTTGAGAACTCTTGCCTTCTCATAAATCTCTATCATTGGAGCTTCGTCTTCTTCCATCTCCTTCTTCAATTGAATGATGTCATAGTATTTAGCTGAATCAACTTCTTCCCCACTCAGCATGTAGGAGTATTGTTTCTCCAAAAGCTTCATGTATTCATCCTTCTTATCGAGCTTGTAAGAGCAAAAGCCTCCCTCCAAATCTTCCTCATGATAGATGCCAAACTCATACAGAGAAAGCTCTGTAATATGCTTCCATTTTTTGTAGTTTACCTACATCATAATATTTAATTGAGTCAACTTGTTTCCCAATCAGCATGTAGCAATATTGCTTCTACAAAACCTCCATTTGTTCATTTTCCTTATGGAGCTTTTATAACAAAAAAATCTTCATCCAACTCTTCATTATAATATATACCAAGGTCGCAAAGAGTTTGCTCAGTAACATGCTTTCATGTATTGTAGTTTACCAACTCATTTTTCTGAACTTCTAACAAACAATAAAAGTATACTACTTACTTTCAACACATCCACCCACTTTCAATGAACAATATCCAATATTGCTAGCTTCATCGTCCTACCAACAAATTGGGAATAAACTACCACCATATAGTATCCCTACATGTTTGTTTAAAAATACTAAGCTAAAGACAAACTAAAAATGTCAATACTTACCTTCTCATATCCAAATACGAAGATATCAACTAAATACAAAGTGGCAATTGCTAGCTAAAGATAAAGTAAAAATACTAAACTAAAGAGAGATTTGTTTTAAAAATACTAAGCTAAAGACAAACTAAAAATGCCAAAATAATAACAAAATGGAATAAATTAAGTGGATTAATTAATGCAATTAAGTTGATACTAAATTTGAGTATTATAAAAATCATTCAGGATATGAAGTATTATATATCTCAACAAAAACTAAAAATTAAGCTCAAATGAATTTAATTACCAAGGCAAAAGAGCAATGGATGCCAGATACTCACTTAGTAGGCAAGAAAGCGACACGTTGCAATCAAGTAATTCTTAAAAGAATCTTGAGATCGTTGGTTGTTCATGTTCTTAAAAAAGTAGGAAATCTTGCATTCTCATAGATCTCCATATTGCAACTTGGTCTTCTTCCATCTATGTCTTCTTCATTTGAATGACATCGTAGTATTTAGTTGAGTCAACTTGTTTCCCACTAAGCATGTAGTGAACTAGTAATATTGCTTCCCCAAAACTTTTATTTGTTTATCTTCCTTACAGAGATTGTAGAACAATAAATCTCAATCCAAACCTTCATCCATAGGGTTCAATTCATCATTCTCATGCACATATACTTGTTTGCTTAAAAGTATATTTTAAAAACTCATGAGCCGAAGATGTTGATAAATTTCAAATTTGTACCAAACATGATTAGTGATCCAATAGAATATCAATTGATACTACAACACATGATATAATTAAAGACCCTGGCGATTACATATTTCTTTTTCTGTATATTGTTTTGTTTATGTATATCTTTCTATAGGGTTTTGATCCTTTGTTTTTTGTCAACCCGATAATTTCATCAAGCTTAAGTCTCAAACTCACTCAAGACATGATGAATTACAATTTACAACCCACACTAAGGGGAAATACAAGATAACAAAGCAAGAAGTGCTTGAAACTACTCCAATTGAAAGTAAACTAAGGATTGATTGAAGATAATCAACAAATGAAACCAAAGGAGATAGAACAAGAACGATCCCGAAAGCCTCATGAGAACCCGCATCCATCGCACCCCGAAGAGGAAACTATCAACCGGGAGGATGCTATAAAATAAATACAAAGTTGAATTCTGCAAGAAATCAAATGCTATAAAATAAATAAATATCAATAAAGATCTAAATGAGGAGAACACTTAATATACGGTAAACGAGATAGATAACTATTTAGATTGTAGTTTTGCTTACAATTTATAAATAAGGTTGAAGGCTTGAAGCAAACCATTTTACTTGCATCTATAAACTTGAAAACTTTACATATCAAAAAGACCAAGATGCAAAAGCCGTATCTACATAAAAGGATAAACACCAGAAAGAAAATAAAAAGAAAAGGAATTCTGCTTCACAAAAAAAAAGTAAATGAGGTTCAGAGATTTAGAAATGAAACAAATAAAAATCCATAACTGAAAAAAAAAACATCCTTCAACAATACAATGTCTTGCTTCTTGCTTTTTGCTTTTTTTAGGTATCTTCAACCTGAGAATGGAACACAAAGCTCGGAAAGGTAGTAGTAATGTCCCTGCAAGCACACACACACAACATCACTACCTTTATATTGTACTATAGATTCAATCCCTGTTACATAAATATAAAGATTTAGAACTCACTTGAGATACTGAAGAGTCATGTTCTTCAGAAGGCTGGGATGTCTAAGAACAAGGCTTCTCCACTCTTCCTTATCGATCTTTCCATCATGTTTTGTGTCTGCTTCCTCAAACGTCTGAAGGGAAATTATTTATTACTTTCAATGAAAATATTGGGTCAAGAGGAATAAAGTAGGGAATCTAACTTACCTTATCGATTATATCCTCTATGACAGTATCCTTCAAATTCATTCCAGATTCAGCAAGTGTAGCAACAACCATTTGCTTCACCTAGAACAAAAATGTAGGTGAGGATTATAAACTGCAGTTTTACAAGGTTATTTATGAAAGCTATTTGAATATATGGAAGCTTTACCTCTTGACGTTCGATGAAGCCTTGCTGTTTAAGATCATATAGCTGAAATGAAACTGTAAAAAACAATATATACACCATGAATTTGAAACCAAAGTTAATGAGAGTATAAAAAAAATTTCCAAGTTATTAAGAAAGTTACAGTCGATTTTGTCATCTATAGGCGCATTTGGGTGAAAAACGGAAAGAGCGCGAGCAAACTCTTCAAACCCAAGTATTCCATTATGCTTTGTATCAAACAAATCGAAAACCTACAAACCAAATCAGATACATATGCCACCATTTCTTTTCAGCTTCATCTTCTAAAACAAAATAGGTTAAAAACACTTGAAATGAAGAAAGAAAGAAAGAAACATTACCCGATCTGCAAACAAGCTCTCTTTTTTGTTTGTCTTAAACAAAGCCAACTGAAACTCTTCCTGATACCAAAAGTTTTAACAAAAGATGATGTATTAGACAGATTGTCAAATCACTCAAGCTTTTACCTAATGAGAGAAGCTAGTTTTACCTTGTTTATTAGCCCATCATCAATCACGGCACTGCTGATTTTCTTAAAAAGCTCATAAAGAGCTTCAATTTCACTCACACTAACTGCAATTTCAATCATCATAACTCAGAATAGAATCATTCATATTAAAATAAGAGGATTTGATAAAACATACAAACAGTGTCTCTAGCAAGCAATTCAGGGTCTCCAAGGCCACCAGATTGTTTATACAAATCAAGATCAAAACACCCTAACACAGAGGTGCATAAATGCTTGAATCCGTCTATACACTGCGACATGATATCTTAAACAAATCAACAATCTCCATGCCTGCAATCATAAATTCATAAAAAAGTCAGAAACTTTTCCAACTCAAAACACTCTATAGAAGAAGCATATGAACAAATACAAATTACCTTTCAACCATTTCCAAAGTTTGTTTGAGAAAAGCGGGCACTTTCCGATTATCTGTTAGTTTCACAGTAGCATTAAGATATTTATGTCACACAACTTGCAAGGTTTAGATAGAATCAGACAAGATTCATACTTTTGTAATAATCTATAGTCAATAAAGGCAACACATTGCTTAAAAACTAGAAACTCAAGTCATTGTCATGATTGATTATCAGATGATTACTTATGTCCACAGAAACAAGTATAAAGATAAGAAATTTAATATGACAATCTAAAAACTAATCAAGATTGATTCTTTCTCTTCATTAAACATCATAATTATGGAAAACAATGTCCCCAATCTCAAAAAAAAACAACATAGGATTTGAAAAAATTCAAAAGTGATTAATAATGAAATCGGATTATACAATCGTAACTTAGTTGTATTCGATTTCAAGGTTTAGAGAAAAAAAGATCGATCTAGATCTCAGAATTTGTCCGATTGAAAACATTAGACAGAGAGTGGATTCAGTAGAGAGATTATGAAAAGTTTTACCGATTCGTTGGTTTGATTTCACAATCTGAAGCCGGCTCTGGTGGTTGAGAAAGGGGGAGACGATTTCTCTGTATGCAGAAGAAAGAGTTTGGAAATATAAAATAAAAACCTGAAAAATCTTTTTTATATCATCAATCCAGACAAATATTTAACAAATAACAGATGTCAAAAAAAAAAACTCTTTTAGCATTTAATTAAAATTTGGGGAAATTTATCAAGTAATAAACCTTTTCCATCTAATTTTGTTGACCTAAACATTATTTTATTTTTAATTTTTATTAGAAAACATTATTTTAATTAAAATCCTATATTAACCCTAAAAATAAAATTTTGTTTTATTTAGTTCAAGAAAAACGAAAAAGTGGTTCTACGTAGATATTGCTTATTATTTACTTAGAACTAGCATTTATAAATAAGATGTATTTTGCTTTTGTAGTAATATTTTTTATTTAGAGATATTTTTACTTTTACTTTTTAAAATAACACATCAAAAGGTTTACATTAAACCAAAAAGAAAGAAAAACAAATTATTGATCTCTACAATAGGGTAAAGCAGATTTAAAAGTATGAAGCTTAACAATTCAACAATAAATTAAAAAAGCAAAGCAAAAGATCAACTCTTAATTCTTCTATGTCCCAGTGGAATCATTTATCATATTATGATATGTGAAGAATTTATTAAAGATCTTCTAAAACCATGATTGTCTTCCTCGAAAATATTATTGGATTCCAAAATAAGTAAACTTGCACATTTTAATTAATCAACAATAACTATTTACTCGTTATTGCGAAATGATTTCCATACACCATCTTTTACGTAGAACTATAATATATTCATATGTGAAATTTCAGATTTCATTAAGTTACATATTCATAAATAGAATACGAGTTTTAAACTAAGTATATTTTTTGGACTATGTAAAGTAAAACGCGAATTATAAATTACGTAAAACGTATATTTTAATATTACGTAAGATATAAGATGAATTCTAAACTACGTAGGATATAATCTTATAAACTATGTAAGGTATAAAACGAAATCTAAACAACATAAAAATGTATTATGAACATAAAGTAAACGACAAATTCTAAACTAGGTAGAATATATTTTTAAGTTGAGCTGAATTGAACGAGACGTAATTTATTTTTTCATTTAGGTTGTCCGTTAACATCATTCTATATTTATTTATGAAGATAAACTGAATTACATTACATAGTCTATCATCAGATGAAAATATGTATATATATACTGATTTCTCGAAGCTTTTAGATCGGTTCTTGGTTATATAAACATGTAACTTTTTCTTTTTTCAATGCATTTCTCGTATTCTATATTTTTAGAGGTAAATTGTATACCTGAATTTACATTAAATAGTCAAATCTTGAAATTGATCTGTATCCGAATTAGTGAGAGTTCCAATTCTCTCTATAAGTTTGATTCAATTTGGTTGAGAAAACGAATATTTATCTCTCTAGTTTGAGGCATCGTGATAGCAAACAAACGGAATTTTAGTTGTTAAAGGCTTAAAGCGTATAATAAAATGTATCCCAAACAAAACAAATCGTATAAACGTGATACGTAAAGTATAAATCATATCGGTGAAAAATTAGATAATGTTGACGTTGAATCGGTTTAAGCCGATGTCAACCGGTTTAGTATACACTATTGAACAATATCAATAGAAAACAAACATATCACAAAACCGACAATTAATTGTTATTTATTACGAACAAATACAATAACCGGTTTACTGAGCCTTGAGGGAGTCACTAAACCGCCTCGACTTGGATGACAACAGCACCGCAAGGTTCGACCCAACAGACCCGGCACGTGTCAAGGAATCGACGCGGTGATGCCTGCACCTGAAAGAACCGGCGTGTGTCGTCGGAGAACATAGACAATTTTGCCTCGCTGGTTTACTCGAGCCACAACGGCGTAAACTCGGTGAGTTGTGGTATTGGCTTTGTTTCTTGATAGAGCCACCGGAAGGTTTGGGATTGATATTGGCTAAACTTGTGGAAGACTTTTCCTCGGACGGAGATTCTCGGAGAAGTAGGGTTGAAGGGTTTTCTCTCAGCATGGTTTTGATGAAGTTAAAAGAATGATTTGTGTTGTTTCTTGGGAATGAATCTCAAAGGTGTAGTTATATGGTGACTTGTGAGAGAAGGCAGCTAAAAATAGTCGTTGAAGGTTGTTGACAAACCGTTTTTTAAAGTTATTGGTGGTTAGTATTCTAGGAAAAGAAAAAAAAGAACAATTAGTGAAAAATAGTTTGACTTGGAGGTTATATTCTTCTTTTTATGGTTACATATTTCTGCATGGAACATTTATACTATATGAATTAACCAAAAACTTGTGTTAGTGCCAACCGAAAAATTCTAGAACAGTCTAATTTAAAGATTCTGTAACCTAAAAAAAGGTTTGATCCCAAAAGATCTGATTTTTTTTTGTTCTGTACTTATTTTTAGGCTCCTGCAAACCTAAAAATCCGACTTCTAACTAAAAACACCTTAGATTTAGATAGTTGAAGTCAAAACCATTTTGATGTCTTGTTCAAACGTTATATCAGAAATGTATAAACGTGATCAACAAAATTAATTTCGTAACAAAATCAGTATCCTAATTTATGTAAGTATTTTGAAAAGAAAATTTAGAATTTTGTTTTTGTTTATACGGTGGTGTAATAAACTAATAATATGGGGTTTTTCAATATATAAGTTTGAACAAAAAATATTCAATCATATAAAAAGTTACATATATCAAGATATGTATATAAGAGTTAAGACAAAGACATGATGAAATAAGCATATGAACTATTTATAAACACTATAAAGATTCTATAAAGATTTTGGCATTGTGATTTGCATCTATATCTACTCACAATGTATTTATGATTACTGGTGAGCTCTTTATGTACACAAATTTTGACACTCACACAAGTAACCGACTTGCTTCAAATCAAAACAAAAATTAAAAAATTAAAAACCTTTGACAAATAAAAAGAAACCAAAAGTATCGAAAACGTAATCAGAGACTTAAACTCTTGTGAGCTTTTGTCTGCTCTTAAGGTTTTTGCCTTTTCATCTTGGAAGATCTTGTTTGCAGAGAGGACAACAAGAGATGATACGAAGCCATTGATCTACACACTTTAGATGAAAGTTATGTGAACATGGAAGCTTCCTTACTTCTTCTTTGTCTTTATACTTTGCCAAACATACACAACACTCCTGCAAAACCAAACCAAATATCAAAATCTAATCCTTTTAAATCCTAAATTAGACTACCAGACAACATTCTACCTTCAAGCAGAGTCATCAGAGTGCTAAACCGGGACTGGTTTAGTCTGTGACACTTATTGAGTTGGTGATATTCAAGGTTTGGCTTGAATTGTGAGTAAAAAGATTAGGACTTACTGGATCATCAGTTGCAGTAGCTGAATCTGAATCAGAGTCAGAAGCATTATCGTTGATTCGTTTGTATTTCCAGCTAGGGAGACTAGAGATTTGATCATCTGATGCTCCTCTCTCTGAAGATCCCATGTTCATGTTATATCCAAGGAGGCTACTTATAAGAGGCACAAGGACACAGAGAAAGAGGAAGAGAAGAAATGGAAAGGAATAGCATATAGCATTCCAAGCTAGAAGAGAGACGCAGAGGACATGAAGATTCGGAGCATGGTGGAAAGAACCAAATCTTGAATCGAACACCCAAACATTCCCAATCACAAACCATATCGCAAAGAAAAGTTCTAGAGACGTTCTGCATTTGTTCATCAAATGAGAGGACCTGAAATAACAACAGTTAAGAGATATCAGTACAACCTCAAGATCTTGTTGGATTCAGAATCAAACAAAAGAAAAGATTTTGGGAGTAACCTAGTTTCTTCTCTGCCTCTCTGTTGCTGCTCAACATCGCCCAGGACAAACTCATTTTCTTGGTTAACGTCTAGTTGACGATACCGACCATACAACAGCATGAGATTCAGAAGACATCCAACATCGTATCCTGTGATCCATAGCCTCACTGGCCAAATAGGTCTCTCTTCTTTAGAGATAGCTAATGTGAATGTTATCACAGTGAGCTGAATAAGCAGAGCAATGAGCTCAGACATCATCCAAGTGCTTGAATTGAAAGGATTTGATCCAAGATCGGATCTTGAACCGTTCTGGTAATGAAACACTCTTCTCAAGAAGATGAACCATCTAGCTCTCGATACCTTCATAGCCAATCTTATGTAAAATGAAGATGGAGACCTCTCTTGAGCATTATTATCAGCTACATGACTAGTCTCGCTTCGTGGTGTGGAGTTTAATGAAGAAGATGATGAAATAGTGATTGAGATGCTATTGGAAGATAGCTCCGGCTGAACGGAATAACGTGTATTCATCGAAAGTTTTTCAAACCTTCAAGCCTACACAGGAAACAAAATTTGCATAGAGAGAATCAAATTTTCTGAAAGTTTATGAGATTCTCTAACAAAAGTCTGAGCACGCACATGGAAAACTTAAGTATATATAAACGAAAAGATCATGAAACAAACATGAAAAAAATAAAGTCACGAAATTTACATGATCTAACAAATAGCAAAAGAACACATGAAAAATTCACTGAGGAATATAATCAAATACCTTATCTGCAACCATCAAAAAGGCGAACTTAGCTCCGCACACGAACTCTTCGATTTCTCCCAAAAAAGGAATCTAATTTCCAAACGAAAACTTAATTCATCACCATAAAAAAAAAGGATAGTTTATTATTTTTCTTTGGTTTGAAGAATCAAAGAAGAAGAAGAGAAGAGAACCGTTGGGCTAATGGAACGAACACCTGAGAATTTGTATATGAAGCAATGTTGAGAAAGCAACTGCTGATCCCAACCGCCAAAGCAGACCTTCTCTTTCTAAAATTGAGGGCTAAGCTTTAGATATTATTATTATTTTTTCAAATGGATAAGAAGAACATCTCAATGAAGTCATCAATTCACCATATCACAATCTTTTTTTGTTATAACAGAAAAATCTTCTTTTTTTCCAACAGAATCTCTCTTTTTGATAAATTTTCCAACAATAATAATATAGAAAAATTATTAATTTTTTTTTTTGTGTCCATACCGTAATAATTTGTAGGAGCATGGCTATTGATAATATTGATATCTTCCTATGAATTCACATGTATGCCTAGTTTTATTCAGCTAATTTATTTTATACTATGGTAAATGGCATATTCTAAAATATTTTTTGAGTTTAATGGGTACTTTGTTTATTCCTAGTTTTTGGGAGGATATTGAGTATATGTTTCCAAATTCGAATTTTAATTAGGTAGTTTAGTTTAAATTTAAAATTTCGTAGTTGGGAAGTATACATGTAACCGTAAAGGCAGGTAGAAAGCATAAAAAGAGTATGTATTGAAGATCCAAAATTTTCTGGTGGCAAGAAAAACGAAACTAAACAAATATAATAAAAATTATTATTGGGGTTAGTTAACTCTTATATGCACGTATTACGTATATGTACATATAAAGTTACTAATCTGACGTATGCTTATGAAATTATCTTTGATGTAATTTGGGGAAGAAAAAAATTCACACAAAGACAAATGAATTTTCTTATGGAGGATATGGGTCTATTATTCTATAAGTAAGAAAACAAAATATTCAAAATCTGAGATTATAAATATATACAGAGTTTGTTGTTAGAGAATATGTTCTATAAACGTATGAAACTTTAACTTTTCTTTTAGAGATTAAATGATTTTTTTGATGTGTAGAATTTCTAAATTTGGTAACAAAAATTGAAAAATTGGCGGCTACTAAAGTGGTTTAGGAGGGGTGGGGATGGTTGGCTAACTAATCTCAACCAGAAGAATTTCTATCATCTACGTTGTGGAGCCCATTCCCTCCTTTTCCAAGTTGTATTCCTCACATTTTATTTTGATTTTTGTCGGATTACACAATAGTGGTCAAGAGAAATTTAATATATAAACCAACTTTGAATGAAAATTATAAACTAAAATTCTAGAACGTTCAGCTGATGTCGGAGGAGGTCTTCGAGATCGATGATTTTAACATCTTTTGTTGGTGTAAAATGCGAGTTTTAGATTAAAAAAATTAATAATTAATTAATGCATGTAGTTTTCTTGATTTATTTTATGTGAATTTCATAATTGACTATTCAAATATTCTGTTGTTAGTGGAGTTTTAAACAAATTGTGGATAAAATGATAGATTTTATCAAGTGTTTCACATATTTGTAAAGTAATCTTGTCAACTCTTATGTTCATTTTAAAACTTAACGTATTACTACTCAAAACAATTTTTCGTTATGTCTATCATTCTAACATTTTGACTAATTCGATCCCTTTCACATATCAATAGTTATAAGTTGAAAATGAAATAGTGAAAAAGCAAAATTGATATGTATGGGTATATATCTCTTTAAATAGTAAGTATAAACAGGTGACACTGACAACACAAAAATCCAAATTTTATCAAATCCAAAATTTTCAACTTTTATCATAAAAAAAAGAACACACACACACAAAAATCCAAATTTTATTTTCAACTTTCTCTATAACCATTTTAACTGTTTACTTGTATTAAAAACAAACAGGGATTACGTTTCTAGATACGTCTTAATGAACTCATTACACGTTAACTAATAATTAAACACAAGTATATATTGACACTTGTATACTCTATGATCGACTACACGTAGAATAAGGATAATTATATAAATTAAAATTCAATACGTTTTTAAAATTCAAAAGTTAGAACATAGACCAAGTTTTTGCATACATATGTCGGCCTCGTCGACCATTCGGGGACCAATGGAGAATAAGACTTAACGAACATGATTACTTAACAATAGAAAATCTATTATAATCCCTGAAAATTGCGCAATTATTTAATTTTTGGAAATAAAAGGAAAATCCAAGGCAACATCAAAGCCTGACACGTGGCTTTACACGAGCACATAGACACTGTTAGCTTGAAATTCCATTATCAGTTTGTCACACGGCTCTAACTCGCTTCTTTCGGTGTTAGTTGAGTTAGGGTTGGGCACGGACCGGATACCCAGTTTTTTCACTCGCCATGGTATCCAGTTTGCCCCGTCGGATAATTGAATTTGTCGGTTTGGTATTTACTCCGCCGAGAACGGGTACCCGACGAAACAAGTACCCGCCTAAAATCCCGAACTTTCTTGCCGCCATACCAGGTAATTAATTGATTTTTTTTTTTAGTAACGGGTTACGGGTATTTTTTGCGGGTTACGGATATTTTTTTTACGAGTAACGGGTATTTTTGCGGATATGAAACGGGTAATGGGGCAGGTAACGGATAATGGACGGGTAATGGGGCGGGTAACGGATACAGATAGCAGAAAAAATTTTTCGGCTTGATACTTGGCTTGACTTGGCGGGTAATGGATCGTGAAGACTTAATACTTGACTTGAACGAGGCGAATACTTGGCCGAACGGAGTGGGTACGAGATGAACTGGGCGGGTCGGGCGGGTAACGGGTTATTATGCCCAGCCCTAATTTGACTCCCGACATCATAAACACTGTTTATTATACAAAATTTTCTAATTTTAGTTATATGTTTTTTCTTTCTGGTTATAAAAGTCATGTGGTTTTTTTTGTGTGTCATCAATTAAATGAAAAAAAGGGTCTGTTACAGTAAGGTGCTCACAAAAACAGAGCTCTCAAAGTGAAAGTCATGGTTTTAGTATTTGGC
Source organism: Cardamine occulta (assembly GCA_028015245.1). Classification (NCBI taxonomy): domain Eukaryota; kingdom Viridiplantae; phylum Streptophyta; class Magnoliopsida; order Brassicales; family Brassicaceae; genus Cardamine; species Cardamine occulta. The sequence continues at coordinate 20,494,830 of CM051390.1, forward strand.
TGGGCTTTGTATAAACCACGGTTTATTTGATTGGGCTTGAAGCCCTCTTAACCACGTAATTAAAAACATTTGATTTTTTCATATGTATTAAAAACATTTGAGTTTTTCCATATGAAATACGATGATTTACCGTCTACAATAGGAAAAAAATAACAGGTTTGACTGACAACTTCGAAACAAAAACATTTATTATCATATGATAATCGATTTAACGTATATTACATTCACAACAAAAAGTTTGACCATAGACAAGTTTTACAATCAATTACATCAAATTATAACATTTTCGTCCACTCAATACACTTCAACTCAATTCTAATTCCACAAGTTATCCGTAGAACCTAAGCTCCAAAAAGAAAAAGAAAAAATTAACAAAAAAATCTTTTATACGGTGTCCCCCAAAGAATCAGAAGTCATACAATACAACACAGACAACAACAATTGAAACTTAAAGCTACACACATCTCTCTGCACACCATAAATTACAATCCAAAAACATAACAAAAAAATAAACACTTGAACCAACAATTTGGTCTGGCTCTCTCTACTAATCTACATGATTCTTCTCCCAATACAAAGCAGCCATGGCAGAAGCAGTTGAAGCTCCTATCAAAGAAATCAATAACAGCTAATTGATCTTCTTTGGATCATTCAGAACAAACTCTGCATACAGATCCTTCAAAGCAATCACCACCGTCGTTATCAACGGTCCCATTATCGCTCCCTGCAACAACAAAATAAACATTACAAAATCGCCAATTTTTGTTCCGGAATTCCTAAAGATCCAACCTTTATCTTTGTTACCTCGAGTGCAGAAGGAAACAGAGTCACTCCACCAATAATACTTAGTCCAGTAAGGTAAGCATTAGACCCAGGAATGTCATCTTGAATCTCTGAAGCACCATACTCCATTAATATAAGATGAGTCACAGATAAAGTCACTGCAACAATGTATCTTCCTTCTAGCACCAGCTGCAATGCCGCTGGGATTGTCGCAAACCAGTAAGGGAATATTGGTAACAGAGCGCTGATGAAGGCGAGAACGGTTGACATGTAAAGGAAATGTATTTTGTATAGTCTAAACAATAGCCAAGTGAGACATCCTTGGAAGAATGCGATTTCCGCTGTTGCTAAAAGCACGCCGGATATCGCTAAGTCTAGGACTTCGACGCATCTGTTTCTAGCGCTTGGGTTGATTGGGAGCATGTTCATGACTTGCTCGGTCACACCGCCTGATTCGGATGTGATTAGAATGTATAGAACCCAAATGAACACCATCAACTGAGAGACAAAGTTGAAAAACTCCGCTGCTCCCGAGATAATCGAGTTTCCAATAGAGAAAACGAACTTAGCGCCACCTCCAACAACCGATGCACTGCTTGAGAAAACCCGTTGCGATACATCCATTCCTTTAACAGCAAAGCCTTTAGCTTTCTCTACTAAATCTTCTCTTGTGATAATAAGCTCCCTGAAAATCACATCGACCTCCGAGTAGATCTGACTCCATTCTCGATTCTTAACCCGAGTCCTCAAACTCATGAGCTTCTCAGTATAAGGAGACGGAATTATAAGCGCAGTGGATGGCGTAGACGTGTTCTGAGGATGCCCGATCACGAAATGCTTGATCCCGGTGACTAACTCCGTCATATTATACTGCATTGCTAAACTATCAATCTGCTCAGAAACCGTTTCATAGAACTTTGTAGAGTACATATCAACCATCCCCGGAACATCATTCTCATCCATCCATTGCTTAATCCCAATCTTCTCAGCGTAATTGCTCTCTTCAACATGAGTTTTCAAAGAATAAACAGCATCTTTCCCTTCAACACCAATCTTATAAGAGAAGAAGATGACACCAGTTAAAGATCCAACAATCATAAGCACAATCAAACCAATAGCAACAATGGTATTCAATCTCTTCATAATCCCTCTTGTGAAATACGCAGTGAAATGACTTCTCCTAAAACTGTTACTCCTCAGAGAAGACACAGCAGAGAGAGTCGAATCAACATTCTTGGAACTAAACAAAAACCCTAAAGAGAGAATCACAAGAGACCCAATTCCACCAATCCTCTCATAAGCAATCACAAACACACCAAAGGAAACCAACCATTTAACCAATTTCGAAAACCCAGTATTACTCTTCTTCTTCGTTCTCTTAGGTTTCGATCTCCTTAGAAAAACCCTAAAGCAGAGATTTTTAATATCCACAATCGATCCAATGAAAACATTGAAGACAGAGACAGGAACAGCGAGAACAACTTCGGTAAGCCCTAATTTCAAAGGCTCGCTCCAGAAATCAACAAGGGTTTCTTGAATACCTCGTAATGGAATCGAACAAAGAATCGCCCACTGAATTGGTCTTAGATACTCTTGCAATAGCCTCCCAACGAAATACAGAACACAAATTGCGAAAACGAGACCAGCGTGTGCCATTGCTATGTAAATAGCGAGGCGTGCCTGTGAATCAACGGAGGCTAGCGATGTCATGCCGGAAGATGATTCTCCTCCTTCATCTGAAGTTTTTTTCGGCGGCTTTGGCGGTTCCGATGAAGACGGAGGAGGGTCTTGAGGTTTAGGCGATGAAGCGGAACGAAACATGTCTTGCCACGCGAGAATTGCGGGGTTTGATGATTTCGTCTCCGAATCGTATGGGACCAATTCCATCAATCTCTCTCCCTCCAACTCCAAGACCAGATTTTTAAAAAGAAGAACTTTTTTTTTGTTTTTTTGCGTTGAAGCTGAAAGAAGAAATGAAGAGAGAGAGAGAGAGGTTTCAGATAATTCTTTTTTTTTTATAATTCTCATATGATAATTGAATGTTATGATTGGCCATTAATGGACAGAAGGAGATATCTTAGTAACTTAAAATGACGGAAATGCCCTAACCGACGACATAGTCTCTGACCACGACGGCTTCACTTTACATATGCTACTATAAAGTTATTCTTCGAATAAAAATCGATAATTAAAGAGAGTAAATCCCTTTTTTTTTTGACGGCAAATCCATTTATATTCCATATAAACTTTTTTAACATGAAAATTGGATCAATTGACCAACAAAAGTTGTCAACCAAAAATCTCACATGGCTCGAACATGCATGACACAACAAAGACAGATATTTTACGCGAGTCACAATCTAACACGTTCTCGTGTCTATTTGATATTGTAAAAATGAAGGATATTTCTATAATTATATCCCAAAACGAGTATTCGATTAATAATTTAAATTTTTTTTAAAAACATGATTACCAATTCATTTTTTATGTTTTGCACATAGTTCCTCCTTGTTTTGATTATAATATTATAAAGAAATTCACCCATTCTGTTCTATTGAAATCAAGAAGCAAATTCTATGAAAAACAAAAAAAAATACGCTTTGCGATGATAGGTTTTATAAACTCTGGATGTTCTTCACCTAATGAACGGTTGATAAACCCGGGCCGTCCACACTCACTGATGGTTGGATTTGGATCGATTCAAAATGGGCCGAATCCATAGGCCCATCAAATCAACCTCTGTATTTATTTCATATATTTCCATTACCCACTGCTTTCAGTTCAATAAAACTTTCACTAAAAGGGATTTATTTTGTAATCAAAACAGAACCGGGTCCTAACTTTCTAACTACACATATCGGTGTTATGTTGTAATCATTCTAAAAAGGATATAATTGAAGTAGTGGATCCACAAAAACTTACACTTTGTTGGAATAAGAAGTTAATTATACAAAGATATGATGACGTGGCCATGCAGCTTTTTGTTTTATTGCGTAGGTCCTCCAAAAGTTTGTTGAGACTTCGAAATCCTGGAATTAAAGCTTCTCGATCTCGAGGTCAAGCGTACATGTGAAGTCATTTTTATTCGTAAAATGATATAAAAACTTAATTAATTAAGCACCAAAGTTTATCACTTAAATAATTAGTTAAACCCCTTATGGTATATGTATAACGTATATGTACGTATGTCACCTAACGCAAGCCATACTACATTATAAATAATGAATGGTTGATTGATGTCAAAAAAGATGTATAAGATATTCTGAATGTTTTTTTTTTTTTTGATAAGATGAAGATGATATTCTGAATGTTTCGTCGCATAAAAACAATAGTGTTAACCTCGTACAGAGCTGGATAATTTACATCAATAAAGACAACATTTAAACGTTGAGAAAATCGACACGTGGTGGCTTATACATTCGACAATTTTCTCAAGGGAAACAAAAAATCCCCTGAAAAATTCCTCAATTTTCTTAAATTTCGAGAAAAATGGATTAAAAAAACAAAACAGAAAGATACGCTATGAAATGAAACTGCGTTTTCAAGCAACTGCTATATTTGCTATCTCTTTCTCTTTCTCTTTCTTCTTATCTCTTGTACATCAGCCGAAACAATCATTACCATTACATTAAATATTTGATCTAAAGTTAACTTTTTTCATTCATCAAAATGGAAAATGTAATCTGGGTTCATCTTAGAATGGATTAAAAACAATCGGAGATTTTCTTTCGCAGAGAGGATTATAAATTTTTTTATGTGATGGGTCTGATTGATTCTTTGTTAGCAAAAGATGCAAGGAAATTTCTCAAAAGGAAAGATAGTGATGCTGCAGAAGCAGGTTCGTTGTTATTAAAAAAATGTTTGATTTGTCTCATACATTTACAAAATTTTCCTAAATTGTTTCAGAGATTTCTCGTGAAAAGGAGATTATGCTTTCTTTATTCTCACGTTGTCTCTGTTCTTGATCTCTGATTATTAATCTTTGATCATTTATTCCAATTCTAGAATTATTTTTGTTCATTATCTGTTTGATGAATTGCCTCTAAATCTGATGAAATGAATTTATATTTTTTGTTTGTTTGATCTGTTTGTGTGTTTATTAATTAATTCACAGGACGAGCTTTGGAAGAACTCAGAAGCTCTTTATATAATGAACTTAAAACATCAGAAGGAGCTAAACGCCAACAACAGAGATTTTGTGGCCCTGTTGTTGCAATGTCTTTTAATTTCATTGTTGCTGTTGGAATCATCCTTGCCAATAAATTAGTAATTCAGCTCATTCATTATAAATACAATTCTTTTTTTTTTCTTCTAATGTTATTGTAATTGTAAAACTTATTTTTGTGGGGGGTTTGATTCTGTAGGTGATGGGAAGAGTTGGATTCAATTTTCCAATCTTTCTAACATTGATTCACTATGCTGTTGCTTGGATTCTTCTAGCTTTCTTTAAATCTCTCTCATTGCTTCCAATGTCTCCTCCATCAAAGACAACACCTTTCTCCTCTCTTTCCTCTCTTGGCGCTGTTATGGCATTTGCTTCTGGACTTGCTAATACCAGTCTTAAACATAACAGGTTCGTTAGCTCAATCCGTAAAATTTTCATCAAGTTTCATAGCTCAAGCTGTAATTTGAAATCAGACTGAAGAGACAAAGAGAGGTTTTGCTCTGTTTCATCTTCTTAGATCATTACTTGAAAGCTTTTGTTTTTGTGTTTCCAGCGTTGGATTCTATCAGATGGCTAAGATTGCAGTGACACCAACGATTGTTCTTGCGGAGTTTGTTCTCTTCAAGAAAACAATTTCTTCCCAAAAGGTTTTGCTTGACTTTTATGACATTTCACCAGATCATTTGCTTAGTCTGTTTTGATTTTGTCTTCTCACAGGTCATGGCATTAGGCGTAGTATCTCTAGGTGTGGCAATCGCAACAGTGACCGATCTAGAATTCAATTTGTTCGGCGCATTGGTTGCTGTTGCTTGGATTATCCCAAGTGCCATTAATAAAATCCTCTGGTCTAATCTTCAGCAACAAGCTAATTGGACTGCCCTAGCGTAAGAATCTCCACTCTCTTTCTTTTACTTGAGGCTTAAGCAATAGAAGTCTCTTAAGATAATAATTAAAAAACTCTTTATGGAGTATAGATTGATGTGGAAGACGACGCCATTTACTGTCTTCTTCTTGTTGGCTCTCATGCCATGGCTTGACCCACCAGGAGTTTTGCTATTTAAATGGGATTTAGGTAATTTCTCTGCAATTCTCGTCTCGGCTCTGCTCGGCTTTCTTCTCCAATGGTCTGGTGCACTCGCTCTCGGGTTAGTCTTTTGTTCTTTGATTCGGTTTAAAGATTAGTCTTGAGTTTATATGATTTGCTTCTGCTTCACTTAGTTGTTCAGAGTCATAATTTCTGAACAAAACAGAACCTAGTAAACCTAAACCGGTTCAGTGACTACTTAAACCGGATGGGATGAGATAAAACATCAAAACCGTTAATCGGTTATCTATAAATTTCAATTCTTCCGGTTTATACATATCTGCCAGTGTTGTTGTTTCTGACAGGGCAACCTCGGCAACATCTCATGTAGTATTAGGGCAGTTCAAGACATGTGTGATATTGCTTGGAGGTTACGTTATCTTTGGCTCTTATCCCGGTTTCATCAGCATCTGCGGCGCAGTGGCGGCTCTTGGCGGCATGTCTGTCTACATATTTCTCAATCTTCCGGGGAAATCCATCGATCACAGCACGATCAAGCAGCTTCCGAAGCAAATTGTAACCATTTCAAAACCTAAAGCCGACACTGACGGCGGAGGAGGAGAGACCGGAGTGGCCGTAGTTTCTGTTGACCCAATTCTCTCCAAGACAACAACTGCAAATATCGTATAGCTTCATATTTTCATTAGATGCCAAAGTAAATAAAGAGTTTCTTCAGGGTTTAGTTTGTAATGTTGGTTTAATTTTAGTATTAATTTGATATCTAATTAGTTTAGTAAATAATAAAATAATAGATTTTGATTCATAGGACATGTTTAATGGATATCTTACGAGCATTATTTGTTTGTATTATGCTAAGGCCTTGAGGTGGGGAAAATGACCAATTTATTCCCCAACTTTTGCAATTTCGTGAATTTATTCTTTAACTTGTGTGTTTGCAAATTAATTCTCCAAAGTTATGTTGACTTTACAAAATTGAGTTTGAGAAAAGTCCACGTTAATTAAGAAGACACAGACATTAACTCTTTTTATTATTATTGTGTTTTATGTCTTCTTCTCCAAAACCCCAATTCAAAATCTTAGAACCCTAATTGATCTATAAAAGCTCTCTGATTATGTTGATTGTGAGTATGCAAGTGAACCAATGGTCTTAAACCTCTCAAAGTCATTACATTTTCTATGTGGGTCTTCTTCTTCCTCTTCAACGAAGAAACAATTGTTAGCCATTGATGTCATAAAGAGAAACTAACGCGAAATTTACTTCTTGATACAACAATGGAAGATGCTAATGTTGAAGCTTGGGGATTTACATAGACTGAACTCGAGACATTAAGATCATTTTGCAAAGTCATTAAACTGTGAGTATGCAAGTGAACCCGAGATTGATAATGATGAAGAATCTACTGAATCTAATTTGAATGGGAAGAAAGTAGTAAGAAGAAGAGTTGAAATGCTTGTAAATTTCAATCTAGTAAGTAGTAAAAGAATAAAACAAATCTAAAATTTACTTTCTCATTCATCTCTATTCAAAACAGTTTTAAGATTTTACTAAGCAAATTATCCATAAACATAAAAAAGACTTGAGATTTACAGAATCTCAGAGTTAAGAACATACATAACATATGGCTTTTTACACTGTTACTAAATCAAAACAAGAGCATCAAGATTTGAAAACCTTTTTTCCTCTCTACCAAATATCTAAGCAGCTTCAATTTTGGCTTATGCTCTCTCTCTTGCTACTTGTTCATACTCTGTAATTAGCAAATTGTGCCTCTGCAACTGCTCTTGCTGCAACTTCTTCAGATATGATGGAGCCTCGACAACATGCCAATTTATAGTATACTGAACATGTTCCTACAACTCTCTTCTGATTCATATCGTTGACTACTTCAACAGCTTCCCAATATTGAGTTTTCTCCGGAGAGCCCGAACAAACTAGTTAGAAAACACCATCAAATCTATGCGCATAACAAGTTAACAAAATGTTCATTTATACCCAATCATCTAAATACTTAATTCAAAAACGAAATTTAAAAGAGAACAAGAGAGGGGTTGCACACAAAAAAAAAAGAACAATAGAGGGATACAAAAATGAATCATACTTCTGAGATTCTAGTAACTATAGTGATTCAAACAAACTTTTTTTTTTCGTTAACTTAACGTCTGTAAGTTTAGTTAACGTGGACTTTTCCCTAACCCAATTTTGCAAAGATAATCTAACTTTAGAGAATTAATTTGCAAACACATAAGTTGAGGAATAAATTCACGAAATTGCAAAAGTTGGGGAATAAATTGGTCATTTTCCCCCTTGAGGTGATGATTTGTAAAGTAATAAAATATAGGTTGTATTGGAGTATCCATAAGTTGGTGACCCTTTTAGTAAATAATTTAAACCTTCTTCACCTTTTCTATAATTTCAGAAACCTTAATCGACTGAAGTGGAAATTTACGGGAACCGGGTTTTCGGTATAAAATTGGGCTGACCCGAACCCGGTTTTGTTTGAGATTCCACTGTTGTTAACAAAATAGAGTTATCTCAGAACGTCTTCTCGATTTGCTTTACGACTTCATAATTTCTCCTTGCAATTCCACCGTTCGCCGGCGAGTGGGATTATTAGGACTGATTCAGTGAATCGCCGATCGAGCTACATAGAGATGGGAATGGGAAGTAACGGCGAATTGAAGTATGAGATCTCCCAGAACGCTTACATCAAACTCGTTCTCCACTCGCTCCGACACAAGACGGCGGCGGTCAACGGAGTCTTAGTCGGAAGAATCAGCCCTAGTGACGACGGAGTTGTAGAGATCTCTGATTCTGTGCCGCTCTTTCACTCTAATCTCGCTCTCCTTCCTCCTCTCGAGATCTCGCTCATCATGGTCCGTATCTCTTCTTCTTTTCGCTTATTCGAATCATAAGCTTTGAAATTGAATTCTGAAAAAGCTTAGGATCTGATTGCGTTGGATCTCCTGATATTGAATTACGAATTTTAGGAACTTTAGTTCGTGTAGTAAATGTAAGTGGAGCTGCAAATGCTATTATTAGCTCGTTCTTGCTGTTTATATATGTTGCTTGATTCTCAGTAAAAGTCTTACTCTTGTTTCTATACTAACATAGAAAATTCAGATCTTGAATTGTCCTGTAGCTTTGTTTGAGAGAGATTTAGTGTCTGTATCTATATTGCTCTCAATACTAGAATTTTTCTAGCACTGTTTTAACTTGATCTGAGATTTTGAACTTACGGATTCAGGTATGTTTTTGTTGCTTTGATGTGTGTTAGATAGAGGAGCATTACGTGGCGCAAGGTTTGAGTATTGTTGGATACTTTCATGCGAACGAGAGGTTCGATGATGTCGAGCTCTGTGGTGTAGCTAAGAACATTGGTGATCACATCTCTCGATATTTCCCTCAGGCACCAATTCTCTTGGTGAATGTCTTATCCTTTACTTTCAAGTTCGATGGTTTCTTGAATCACTAGGTTTAAGGATCTTATGTTGCGCCTGTATGCTTTTTGTAGTTGAACAACAAAAAGCTTGAAGCCTTATCAAAGAGTAAAGATCGAAGTCCTGTGATGCAGGTTGGTACATCTTATTACGACAGTGTTTTGAAAAGCTTAGTAGAACATGATATGAGATTTGGAAGTTAGTCAATTTAGTAAGGACTATATATATCAAGGACACTCTACACCAGTGTAGCTTCGTGCCATTTGAAAATATGGTTTTGGTATATTGTTATGGTAGATATAGGATCAAAAGAAAATAGTGCAAGACTGAGAAGCTTGAGTTTTGTAGTATATGCTAAATTATTGTTAGTCCCGGTTCTTGTCTCATCTTTGCATTCATTTTTTTATAGCATGCTAAACAAATGCTGTGATTTATGAGATATTTAAAACATGACCATACTAGCTGATTACTGCTTGAATTGTGCTAACAACCTTCTTGACACCAAGCTTATATTGTCCTTTTAATCAACAGTCAACTTTTCTCGCTCTCTTCTTTTTATGCTTTCTGCTTCATGCAACTTTCTTTTGTAGCAGTGAAAAGGCCAAATTTTCATTTTATTGGTTTAGTAATACTTTATGTTGCATTTGTATGCTAGCTCTGTGTGAAGGATGCGTCTAGGAACTGGAGAGTGGTTGGAACAGATGGAGGAAGCAAGCTACTCTTGAAAGAGCCATCGGCCAATGTAGTTTTGTCAGATTACATTTCATCTGAGAAATGGAAGGACGTCACAGATGTTGATGATCATCTTGATGATGTCACCAAGTAAGTTAGATAGATACACGAACTGACAAAAAAATGCTATGATCTTTATGTACAAGATGGTAACATCTCACTTATTATATTCACTGTAATTGCAGGGACTGGCTAAACCCTGGACTTTTCAACTGAAGATGGGTATGCAATATAGCTAAATTAGACTTTTTCTTTCATCATCTCCAGTCGCAAAACAAAAAAAATTCTTGGAGACCCTTGTTTACAATTTCCCTTGAATCATGTTGAAGTATTATCCAGCTACGCAACAGAGCTTAAATTACTTTTAATTGGTACACATCTAGTTTTATCATTTGAATGATATCTTTGGAGCTTGTTCTCGTGATTCACTTTCTTATCTCTTTGGTTACATTTTGATTATATAGTTGGAATGAAATTTCTGTTTTATTTGGCTATTATTGTAAGTACATAGTTAAATCCTGAAGAACATGAAACCAAATCTAGTGCTTTACATTGCATGAGTCCCTTAACTGGTTAGGGACTGTTTTTACATAGAGATAACAATCACCAAAGCATTTTTCGACATCAACAGTTACCTCTTTTAGGTAAAGGTTTCATCTCCAACAACCTTAAAACACGGGACAGCCTGTAACAACAACACCTTTGGCCGTCGGGCAATGCGCTACAGTGCAATGGTCAGAGTTCTCAAGCCCCCACCAATCAGGTAAGCTTATATCATTGTTCTGAAGCGCAAAGAATATCAACACTCCCATAATCGCGGTACCTGCATCAAGCGCTGCTGAGAGGATGTAGTTGTGCCTCGCCCACCAACTCTTAAACTTCCTGAAGATGTAGTAGTTGAACACAACCCCAACGATGGCCCAAGACCAGTAATGCACAGCCTTGGCTTGTGGCATTGCGCTTACTGCAGAGAAGATCAAGGGAATATGGATCTGTTTGAGCCATTTCTTCTCTGGGAACTTCTTTGATAGGTACCAGAAGGGAACTGGAGCGAGGAGACCGATAAGGAAGAACCAGTTCATCCCGGGATAGATACCTTCTTTGGTAAACATTCTCCTTGGACCAATCACTCCCCATATGATTGATGCATTGTAGAACACGTCATCTCCAGGACAAGTCCATGGACTACCCACCGGAAGCAAATCCGTATTACATATGTTCTCGACAGATGTAATGAGCCACCATGTTGTTCCGAAGCAGACAGTTGATGCAACCACAGTGGCAACAAGCTGGACGATGAACATAGATCTTGGAGGAATCTTCATGTAGTGACCAAGCTTGAAGTCTCCAACAAAGTACAAGGCTTGAGACATACTGATATATCCGTAGGTCTTGAAAGCAACATTGGCTAGTGGCTTTCCTGGGTATAAGTACCCGATGATCAATTCTGTTATAACATTAAGACCCATTTGCTGGTTCGTAGTTGCTTGGATAACTCCGATAGGCAACGTGAAGAACAAGGCAATGGCGCACGCGAGTATAAGTCCCCACCATGGAAGCTGAAGTTGTCTGTCAAATCCCTCACAAGCGTAGAGTGCTAAAGCAAAGGAAATAACAAGAACTACGATGAACCACCATTGGGGTACTGATTGATAGTTCTTCTTCATCAATCTCGAATGCACATCTCCGAACTTGTCCTTTGTTGCTGTCTTTGCCTTCTTCCACATTCCCCATATAAACCTTAAGATACAAACACAAAAGAAGCTTAGAGAGAGAGTCATCATCAAATCAGGTATTCAAAAGATGTTGAAAGATTCTTACTCTCCATCATAGAGAGCGACATGAGAGATGGTAGCGGTAAGAGAACCGAAGCTGAGTCCATAGAGCAACGCAAACATCACACTCAAATAGAGTTTGCTGTAATCATTGTAAGCGTCTAGATTGATATCGAAATCCTTCTCATTTAGAATACGGGTAATGTTGTAGGAATGGCCAGTTTGATCAAAGGTATGTGCAGTATAGAACGGGAACTTCTGTGCATCGTAAGCATTAGTCCAGTAGAATATAGGTAGAACAATGTACATGAAGATGAAGAATCCGCCAAAGAAATTGGCAATGGCGAAGAACGGTACAGCCAATGGACTGCCTAAGAAACCCGCAACTGTGGACCAGTCAAGACCAAATGACCCAATTCCTAAACCCTTGAGCCCCGAACCGAGTATCTGAGCAGTCACATTGCTTTTCCAAATCCAGCAAACGAATGAAATCGCGGAAATGGAAGGGAAGAGGTAGCCAGGGACGATGTAGTAAGCGAAGCTCACGCCGAAGACAATAAGGAAGAATCTAAGCCTTGTTTGTTGCCCATTCTGTAGATCCTCTTTTTCATGTAAAGCTCTGTTACATAGCCAAAATCAAAATTTGGATTGAGAGCCTTGAGAGAAGGAAAATAAGATTGATAAAGTCACATATCCGGATCAAAACGAACCTAAAGAGTGAGACTTGAACAAGATTCGATGGCCACCACATAAACGGTGACTCCACGAGGAACGTCCTGAAAATTCCAGCCCATCCATATCCCAACAACTGCAAGAAAATGAGTGTCAAAGATCAAGAATCGTGAAATTTTTTGATTCGTTAGCCATATTCAAATGAAATATACCGGAAGAGAAATATATGCGTTTTTGGATGCATATTGCAAGAAAAAGTGATCAAGAAGCACAAAGATTATTTCTTACCCTTTTTAACAACTGCAATAGATTTATCAGGAATCATAAAAACCTATTTAAAAGACGTAAAGCTGCATTTAAAAAAAAAATCAAGAATCATATTTGACCCTATTTTTTTTTTTTTTTTTCAAGAATCCTAAAGATTGTTTCGTTGGTAACCACACAAAAAAATGATTTTTAAGACAACTTTATTTCATTGGTATTGGTGTATTAGCCACAAGAATTTTGTTTTTTTTTTCTAAGACTTTTAACTGCAAGACAAGAAAAATAAAGAAAAAATATCTTTTGTTAGCATGGACCAGGGTTAAACGACCACGACCAATTTTAAAGATACTGTTATATTCACCCATTAAGAACAAAAATAAAAAGATCTAAAGATATATACCTGAGTGGTTTGTGTGAGCAACATTGCAGCAGCGACATTGAGTTGACGGTGGTAAAAAGCTTTAATAATGGTAATAATATTGGTGGCGTAAACTCCTCCAGCTCCGGTATTAGCAAATATTGTAATAAGAACATGTTCCTTCATATTGAACGGACCAGGGTTAAACGACCACGACCAATTTGTCCCCGGAAACCCGAATTTCTTTGTCGGAAGCGTCGCCGCCATGAGTTTCCCAAGCGGAAGTGACACGATCTGAGCCGCAACAGAAGAAACCCAAAGCTGGTTCGACCGGAAACTAAAGAACTGGTTTACAAACGCAAGCAATATGCAAGAGAAAAGACCAAGAGACCATGCTCGGAATGTTAGAACCGGTAATGATGGATCATCGGTTATCGGTACAGTTAACCGGACTTCTTCAATTGGATTGTCATTCTCCTCCTCCTCTTTCTCTTCTTCCCCTGCGCGGCAAATTCAATTCCGATTGATGTTAAAACCAATCCAATCCAATTAATGTTAAACTAAACCAATCCATAATATGTGAAGAATTGATGTAAACCAAAATAAACCGAGCATTACCGTTGATTATGATCTTGGACTCGTGAGAATTGTCCGAGGGTTTGGGTTCATCGAAAACGCTCGTCATTGTTTTGTCTTCAAGCTCCTTTTTTCCGTCCTTCACGACAGTTAATTGTAGAATTCCGGCGACGGTGACCGGAGTTCTAGCCACTCGGTTAACCAGTCGTAATTTTTTTTAAAAAAAGGAGCCTGAAAAATAAAGATTACGGTAACGTTTTTAGTCGTTGTAGCCTGTCCAAATGCATTTAGGTGTGAATCTTCCTTTATATATAGACTTTAAGACATTTTACACCACGACACTTTTTGTTTTGTTTTACCGTTTTACTATTTTTAAGGTTAATGAGACCGTAAACTAAGGATCCGTTTTCTCTGGGGTGATGAAAGTTGAAACGGTTTCAAAATTTCTTGACGTGACAAAGATAAGTAAATTAAACTATATTAGAATCTTTAAGAAGGTTCATTTGAATCTTATGGACTGGAATCTAATTAAATTACTTCTTCGTGCAAAGTAAAAAGCAAAAAAAACAAAAGTAGAAGTAGATATATATGGACATAATTAATGTGGCAAATAAAGAGAGGTAAATATATATAGCAAAAAGATAGTGACGACATATATACTATGTTCGTGATAATATATAACCAAGAACTTGAGACGTACACTTAACCAAACAAAAAAAAAAAGAACTTGAGACATATTGAAACCTAACATTCTTGAAACATACCATGCAACATGTCAATTGTACTTATTAGTGATATTTGAATTCAGGTATATGTTAATTGCAATGGGTTCAATTTTATAAATTGTGGTTCAGATGGAAACATTTATATATATATATATATATATATATGTATAATAAATAACTCAATTCGATCTGAATAAATTATTGTAGTTTTCATTAATCGTAATTTTTTTTTCGTAATTCTTATTAGCCGTAGGAAGACTCTGGCAAGAAACCTATGGACCACGAAAACCAGAATTTGTCATATAAAAAAAGAAAAAAGTTACATGTTTTTCAAGGAACTTTACTTGGTCAACTCTATCGTCTTAAGGTGGTGGACAAAGCGTAACTCGCGATTACAAGCTTAGAGAATATGGTAAAATAATCCTCCAAGAAGATGACACATTTATAGGACGAGAAGTAAATATTATTTTCCAGAATATATATATATCGCTGTTACTGCAGATTCTTAATTCTATTTCTATATATAGATTTCAAAATTGTTGCGTTTTGATTCGATTTCTATTTTTATAAAAGTCCATGCATGCATGCTTAGGTTTTGTACTGTCTAGGTTCATTTTACGTTTCTATTGCCAGCTCTAATGATTTAGAATTTTTGTTCATCTTTAATTAGACAAATACCTGGCAGATTTAGTTATCTAACAGGTTAAGTCAACCTATTAAACGTACAGAAGTTATCTTAATCCAACATGTTGGTGATGATATGATATGGTATAATTTTGTTTCCGTATTTTCACCTTTTAAAAGAGGGATTCTCTAGTTTTTTACCACTCGAAAACATTTTAATTAATTAACTTTTCTTCCGGATCAATTAAAATCAACTTACCAATAACCCCACGTAAATTTTGTCAACTTGACATGTCTTTCTTAAACAAAAAATTGTCATGTCTTTACCAAGACTCGATGTAAAACGACGTGATTCGAATCAAATCGTAATTTAGAAGTACGTGTGAAACTTCTAAATGTCGATTTGAATGGCTCAAATGATGTTTGAAATAATATGAAACAACTTTTGGGCTTCTGGCTCGATCGTCATATACCCGATATTTATTAGTTTTCACAACCAGATTATTTGCTGGAATTTCAACCACATTCTATAGTCGTCATGTGAAAAGGATGTATGCTAGCTAATAAATTGGATTTCTCTTTTTTGATGAAAACACCGACTCAAAGGTCACTTCAGCAAGAAAATTATGAATCTTTTAAGTTTGAAGTATTAGTATTAAACTTAAGTTACAAATAAATTAATCGAACATCTTCTATAACACTAATACAGAGGGGTGATGATAAAATAACACAGCATATTCATATATATGGTTTTCTTTACTTTTTCTAATCTTACTAGTAGATATTAATTACCAAAATTCATGAACTACACGACTGAAAATAACATAAGATGTTAAAATAGTTGGTAGAAGCACATTTGTTTAACTGACTGATCAAGAGCCTACACATAACATACATTTTAAAATATATACATAATTATATTGTCATATGAAATATGATTTCTTTTTTTTTTTGAAGGTGATTGATGATATTGATAATGTATTAATAGATACAAAAATCAAATGAATGTTGTCCAAGGCGCATAGTCAGACCTCATCGGTGGAGTGACATAAGTCACATAACCAATTATTTATTAAGTTATACGTGTATGGGTATTAACAACAAATTAGACGTCATCGTTAAAATTTTCTTTGACACAAAACATATACATATACTAATAATAATACTATATATAAAGCAAATTAACTACATATACGTATAAAGCTTAAACTACTTTGATATCTTCGTAACCATCACATGCGTTGCCTAGTGTGAATATTGCTTAAAGCCCACATCATTTAAGCACAAGACAGAAAAATAATGAAAACATATTTGTCTCGACCCACTTTCCAAAATACTAGGTGCTTTCTTTCGTGTCTCAAAGATTACGACAATTTGATTATAACCTCCGTTGACTGAAGGGTGCGAAATTGACAAATCCATTAACTGATTATGAGCAAGTTCTCAACTCTTTTTTTTTTTTTACACATTTATGTGACATTTCATTATTTTGCGATCCAAACAAAATGATAATAGCAACTTGTTAGAAAAAGACGATGAACAAGTTTGAGAATTGGACCACTGAAAAATCTCAAGTCTAACCAATCGATGAAAATCCTCAGTGGAAACGCGCGTGGTCAGCCATTTTTGTCTATTTTGACTATGTGGTATGACTTTCAAGTTTCAACTTCTTGATGCCACGAATTGATTGGTTTGAACACTTTTTTTTTTTTTTTTTTTTTTTGGTTTTAGTTTGAACACTTATCTATAGACATTTTCGTTTTGTTTATGTCTTTAAAGTTATATTTTAGCCAATTAAGTTTTAACATTTTCATTGTTTTAAATATGTTTCTAAAAGTTCTCACAGAATAAATTAACTCACCTTTTTTTTTCTTCATACGATGGTTTATTTTAAAAAAACCAACAAACTATGATTTTACTTTTTTTTTTTGTAGGGTAACATTTTACAGTCACATTTGTCCAAATGTTTTTGTTCGTTTATGAAAGCCAAAACTTTAGTTGTTTTGTTTTGCAAGTTCAATGCACGCTTGTACCAACAAGATACATGATCCTTTTGTTTCGATTCGTGCTATAGTGGACCTCGTTGTTTTTTTTGGGTTTAATCGAGACATTTTCTTTGTTGTTGACATGTTGTTTATCTCTCTTTTTACAAATCAAGTTCTCAATAACATAAGACACTATGTAATAAATGGGCCTAATTAATTATATTGGGCCAAAAATTATTGGGCCAAAAATTATTTGTACCAAAGCCCATTAATATTTGCTCTACAACACCAATCGATAGACCACAAAACCTTCACCTTCTACTTCTGTTAAACCCTCGCCGCGAGAAAAAACCCTAATTCAAACCTTTGCCATGGCTGCTCTCACTCGTAACAAGAAGAAAGCTTCGCAATCCAAAACCCCTCCATCCAATAAGGTTACGAAATCCAAAACTCCTCCATTTAAGAACCAGACGAAACCACAAAGTTCGACGTTGAAGAAGAAGGGAGTGAAATCACAGAAGAAACCTCCATTGAAGAAGCAGAAGAAGGAAGTTGTGGAGGAAGAAGATCCATCCGAAAATGATGAAGTTTCCGATGATTCTGATGACGATGTTCCAACCGATGTAGAATCAGAAGAGCTTGATGAATCTGATGATGGAGACAAAGGCTCTAATGGGTTTTTCTCTGATGATGGTGATGAAGAGGAGAATGATGAAGATGAAGATCTTTTGGGTGATGACTTTTTGGAAGGTAGCGGAGATGAAGAGGAAGAGGGACCTTCGAATTCGGATTCTGACTCTGATGAAGGCGATATTGTGAAGATATCTAATGATATTGATAAAAAAAATGAAAAGATGAAGAAAGATGCTGCTAAGGAGCTGTATGATACTAATAAGCAAATAGTAGCTGATGGAGAAGAATCTGAACATGATGCGTTTCGGCTACCAACTGAAGAGGTACATTTTTCATGTGAAATGGTCTGTTTGATTGGATTGTTATGCTAAGCAATGAAGTGTTTTAGCTATATCTAATTGTTGTTTCTTATTCTTCATTGTACAGGAACTTGAAGAAGAGGCACGTGGGCCACCAGATCTTCCTCTGCTCAAGAGTAGAATAGAAGAGAGTTAGTAACATTTCAAATTTTGTTTCTTTATCAACTGTTGAATGTTGGTGTGATGGTATTATCTCCGTTATTTCGGATTTGAGTAATAATGGTTAATTTCATTCATCTTTCAGTTGTTAGAGCTCTGAAAAATTTCAATGCTTCGAGGCCAAAAGGAGCAACGAGGAAAGATTGTGTTGAACAGCTCAAAGCTGATCTTGGTTCTTACTATGGCTATAACAGTTTCCTTATTGGATCTTTAATTGAGGTTGCTCTCTAGTCTCTGATCTTTAATTTGAACTTTGGTTGGATATGATTTTGCCCATAATCTTTACTTATGGATGTTGATTTTGGGATTTCTCTTGCAGTTGTTTCCCCCGAGTGAACTTATGGAACTAATTGAAGCTTTTGAAAAGCAAAGGCCTACATCTATCCGGACAAACACACTTAAGGTGAACTAATTTGTGCTTTGCTGTGTTACAGCTTAAAACTGTCTAGTTCTGCAATTTCATGGTGATGTTTCTTTTGTTTTAGACTCGAAGACGGGATCTTGCGGATGTACTTTTGAACAGAGGAGTCAATCTAGACCCATTAAGCAAGTGGTCGAAAGTAAGTAGTTTGTTCTTATTGTTTTCTTTTCTGTAAGTCCTATTTTACGTAGGTTCTGAGGTTGATCTGTGATAACTCACAAGTCCTATTTTATGGATGTCCTATTGTAGGTCGGACTTGTTATTTATGATTCACAAGTGCCAATTGGTGCGACTCCTGAATATTTAGCGGGTTACTACATGGTAAGTGATTATCCTTTTGTACACCTTTTATGGAATATAATTTTTTTTTACTTATATCTGTACTTGGGGTATTTGCAGCTTCAAGGTGCTAGTTCGTTTTTGCCAGTGTTGGCTCTTGCCCCTCTAGAGAATGAGCGGATTGTGGATGTAGCGTAAGTTATCATCATCTACTAAATTGTAGCCACAACTGAAAAGTTTCTGACTGTTTCGTTATGTATGAGTTTATAACAAGATTTATACGCAATGCAGTGCTGCTCCTGGTGGTAAAACAACATATGTTGCTGCTCTAATGAAAAATACGGGTATGGCTTCATTGGTTTCTTCTTCTTCTTATCCCCATATGCCGTTTTGCTGTTTTGATGTTTATAATAATTTTTTGGTTAATGTTCATGATGATGCTATAACCAGGGTTAATATATGCGAATGAGATGAAAGTACCTAGGCTTAAGTCGCTAACTGCCAATCTGCATCGTATGGGAGTCACAAATACCATAGTTTGTAACTATGATGGAAGAGAGGTTAGCTTCTTGAGCATTGATTCTTTTATTGAACTTCTGCTACCTGTTCATAAAATGTTTAATATCATAACATCTACCTGAGTTCACATTACTGGCATGACAGTAATTATAAAATTTGATCTGCTTAACTTTGCTCAACATGCAGCACTGTTTAGTTCTTTGCACTTATATCTTTATTCCGTTTTCTTTGCTTTCAGCTACCCAAGGTTTTAGGTCAGAACACAGTTGATAGAGTATTGTTGGATGCGCCTTGCAGTGGAACTGGAGTAAGGCAGTTTGAACTTAGTCTCTCTTAAACCGTGGTTTAGGTCTATATCCTTATAACTAAATGTCCTCTGCTACTCAATACAGGTCATATCAAAAGATCAATCAGTTAAAATTTCAAAAACAGCTGAAGAGATAAAGAAATTTGCTCACTTGCAAAAGGTATGGCATTACCTTCTTAAACAACGTTCAAATATATCTGAACAAACAAAGTTTTCATTCTGAAACAAATGCTAAATTTAGCCCTTTTGTTTTGTTTGTTTTTAATGCAGCAACTTATACTCGCTGCTATTGATATGGTGGATGCCAATTCCAAAACCGGTGGATATATAGTTTATTCAACGTGTTCACTTATGGTTGCTGAGGTTAGTTAACTGATATTTTGCCCCCCATATCTATCTTCTTTGTTTTTGATTCATCCTAAATTTTTTTCCACAATCCGCTCACAGAACGAAGCTGTCATTGACTATGCTCTCAAGAAGAGGGATGTTAAACTCGTTAATTGTGGACTCGGACCCGAGTTTGGCAGACCAGGGTGTGTACATTTTTGCATCTGTAGAGATATGTAAAGGAACATTACAATGATATGTCTCAAACTCTTTATCCTTTGTCTTCATCAGATTCTTCAGATTTAGAGAACACAGGTTTGATCTATCTTTAGCCGAGACGAGACGTTTCTATCCTCATGTAAATAACATGGACGGCTTTTTTGTGGCAAAGGTACTCTCACTTTTGACCTTATAAAGGAACAACCATGTACTTGTCAATACTCTGATAGTTTATCAACATATCCCGCGTTTGTTTTTTTATTTCTTTATACAGCTGAAGAAAATGAGCAACAAGCAATCCTCAGAAGCTGATGATGAGGATCTAGAAACTGAAGAGCGAGCTGAAGTGTCTAGCGATGATGATGAAGCTGAGGCCATTGAAGAGATGGAGAAGCCTTCTGTTCCCAAGGAGCAACGTAAGGAAACTGAAGAAAAGAAGAAAAAGGAAAGTGTTGCAAAATCGAAGGAGAACAAGAGAGGCAAACAGGATAAGAAATCAAAATCTGAAAATGGAAATGTGGAAGATGCTTCTTCTAAACCAAGGAAACAAAAGAAGAAGAGATCTGAATGGAAGAACGAAATTGCTCAAGCTAGGTAAAAACAACATTTCTCACTGTTTCATTTGCTTTTTTTTTTCTTACAAAAGCAAACGATGAACTGAAAGAACAAAACACATTTTAAGCTTGTCTTTATATTTATGCTTGACAAATTTTTGCAGGGAAGAGAAAAGAATAGCCATGAGAGAGAAGTCAAAGTCGAAGTAGAAGCAATGATTCAGTGTTTTTGCATCAAAGAGAAGAAACTCTATCCGAAAATACTATCATCTATGCTTGAGGTAGTAGTTTTGTACCATATATTGGCTTTGTTTTTTTTATTTATTCACGACTATTGTTTTACATTCAAAAGCTCCCAGAGTTATCACTCTCTTAAACTCCATGGACAGATCTTACATGTCCAAAAGTTTTGTTTCGAAAAATCTTTCAATTGTATGAAATGGAGTTTGGTTCTTGAGCCACTCACTAAATTCCTCATCTTACAACATGAACGAGATTATTGGTAAAAAGAAAAAGAAAAAGAAAACGAAACTGTGCTTAAAAAATCAAACCACATAAATTTGTTTTTTTTTTGGGTCGTTACACATAAATTTGTTTAGAAATCAAATATGTTATCAATTTTCCTTCTTTTTGATATACATAAATTTTGTCAGACTATTATTATTTTGCCTAAAATGGAATTGATTCAAACCAACACCAAATTACATATCAAACCGTAATTGTATTAAACCAAAACCAAATCACTTGGACAAAATATTGGAAGTTGAAAGGCTCTGAATTGTTTCAGATGTATATATATTTTTAAGTTTTGAAAGAGTTTATAATGAGGGATTTGGCAGCGAGCTGTTGATTGGTTGTAAGTAGTTAGAGAGAGATACACATCTTTCTCCAAAGTGGGACTTGTGTTGGAGAACATGACAACCCATTCTTCATCTATCTCTGTCAGATCTTGTTTTGTGACCTCTCTATATTTATTTCATTATTTATCCTTAACTCTTCCTTTTTCCTATATTATTTGCATTATTCAGTTTCTATTTTCTGTTTTAAAATATATTTCTAATATTCGAAAATCATTAAAGATATCTAACTTGTCGGTTATATGATTCAATCAATCAATTTTTCTATTATGATGGTATGAATAATAATTCATGTATTTTGGTTACTTTCTTCTTGGTTTTTATATTCGGGAGAACTTTATTTTTTGTCTGCTGTTATAAAGAACATTTTTGTAGCTAAAAAGATGGGTTATGTTTTAACAAAAGAAGATATAATTAAATCAGGTGGACTATTATATATATATTTTCTTTACATCAAACAAAATCATGTGGACTGTGTTCTGACATTTGGGTTAAACTAAAGTAGAGTGGATATAAACTAATTAAACACTGATTAACTGGATATAAGTTTACAGTATCACACAAGTAAATCGGTCTATAGAAAATTAAAACAAATTACTTGTTTTTTTGTTGTAAATATTCTCATCATAGGGAATTATTTAGGTTCACTTTAGCGAACACATAAAGTTTGTTCATTTTATAGAGTTACTGAATTTCGACAAAAACTGGAAAGAACATTAAAACATCAAATTACTAAAGTCAACCTAAATTGCTAAAACACAAAATCTAACCAAAAAATACATCAGATTATTAGGTAAACGAATTTGCATGAAGATACTGTTTTCATATAACTACAACTCTAGAACTAAATTTTATAATTGAAAGATTTGTATCCAAGTTCAGACTTATGTTCAAAATATTAAAGAAATGTGTATTTTTCCCTTTTAAACAATTTTCAGGGCAAATTTATACCACTTATTCATCATGAATTTATAAAAATAAATTATAAGTGAAGAGTTCAAAACTAATCTAAATTAACCCTAAAAACTCGGGAAAACAAATGGTTTTCCATTTGGAACACATAGTTATCATTTATAGTTACAGCTAAAATTAAAACCCTAATCAACTTTCATGGTTAATTTTAACGTATTTTTGTTGTTATTATTGCACTATATTTTATTTAAAAGAGGGATTGTTACGAAGAAAGATTTCCCACGCGCGTTTCCCGTCTAAAGCTGATTATGTAGCTAGCAATTGTCGTTATTGAATCTGAACTTTATCTATAAAATTAACGCAGTTATTGGATCTAAGAGCAAGAGGTTAAAAATGAATTATTTAAGATACCTAAATGAACAAATTATACCTACTTGTGTTTTTTTATGTTGAACAATTTTCTGTTTTGTCAACTTCCTCCTGAAAAATTTTCTTAAAAAAAAAAACATTGTTTCTGATCGATTAAATGGAGAAAAAGGGCTCGAATATAAAATATAAGGAAACTTAATATTGAATAAATCAGAAATTGCTGAAAATGCGATTCAACCTTTTTTGGCATCTTTGGTCCATTAATTAAAAATAAAATTTATAAAACCGATTCCTCTTAGTTATTTTTTTCAAAAAAAAATTCTAAAGGTTTTCATATACCTCTAACTCTTTACGCTTGTTTAATTATTTTTGAAACTATAATAAATAATATACATGTTTTATAATATCTATTTCTAACTTAATTGGAAAAATTAATGACTGGTACATCTAGTATATGATTCCAAAATTTAGATTTTTTTGTCCTAAAAATTCCAAAATTAAGATTACAAGTACAATCTAACTAGGAAAAAATATTACGTACTAGGAAAACAATATTATGTAAAAAACCTATATATTTTTTCCCAAACATGTAAAGCGATTTTTCCCCTCTAAAAATAAATAAAAGTACATCAAAGATGGATGTGTTGTGGTTTTTTTTTTTTTTTTTTTGTCGTGAACTCAGATTGGATGGATCATGGATGTGGTTTAATACGAAGAAACCTATGATAATTGTCTTGCTTATAAAAATAACATGCGATCATATAAAGATATATCTCTATGTTCTTCTTAATTACAACATGACAATATATATATATATATACATATGAAGATGAGAGAAAAAGAATTTGAGAAAAAAATAATACACAATAATGTATTGGAAAAATTTATAAGTATATATAATTTGGTCTCTAAAAAGGCTCAACTATTACAGCTCACGAGAGCATCCTTATGTAAACCTTTGTCTTCCATTTTGGAGAAAACAAAAATACATTGAAATAATTGAATCCCTCAAAAAATTAAAATAAAATAAAAAAGTAATCAAGTTTTTTTATTTGACCCTCTCTCTCTCCTCTTCCCTCTTTTCATGGTAGACCCATCTCTCTCTTAACACTCTCTTCTCTCTCCCCATTTCCATGGAAACAAAGAGATGTGCTCATCTCTCTCTTTCTCTCTCTACAGCCTTACATAAACACTGACTCTTCTCTCTCTCTCTCTCTTTTCTTTTTCTTCTTCCTCTTGAAAAAAGTATCTTGTGATCTTTATCGCTCAAAAATCTCAACTTTCAGGTAAATTGGTTATTTATCACTCTCTGTCTTTCTCTGTCTCTCTCTCTCTCTAAAGCTCTGTTCTTTTTCTCTTTTATCTTCTGGGTTTTGATTCTCTGATTCGGGCTTAGATCCAAAAGTCCTCTTCTTTACTTTAATTAGATCTGTTTATCCCTTTTTGCATGGATAAACTTTCAATTAGGTTTATACTTAATTACGATTCAATTGATTTGAATTCAAGATCCATATCAGCTCAACTTCGTTCTCGAGAATCAGTTTTATCCAATTTAAATTGATGCATCTATTCACCTTCCATGTATTGTAAGATTCATGATTATTGATCTTCTTCATGATTCTTAAAGTCTCAAGCTTGCTTTAACTGATGCTATTGTTTTGTTTGATTAGTAGATCAGGTCTCACTCTTTGGATGGAATCTGTGACAATTCTGATTAGTAGAAGAATCAAGGAAGAAGAAAGTATTGGTTTTTAAGAATCACACAAATCAAGATGGCTTCAAAATCTCCAGAAGAAGGATCAGTTACCAATTCAAGTCAAAGTATGTCAATCAACACTTTAGCAGATCAAGTATCTTCGAGTTTGTCTTTTGCCGAACCAAGTAGTGACAGCAAAACTGGTACTAATAAGATCAACGAGCAAGGTGAGAGTGGAAAGAGTAGTACTTGTAGACCAAGCACAAGCAGTGATATAAGTGATGAGAGCACTTGTAGCAGCTTTAGTAGCAGTGTCAACAAACCTCACAAGGCTAACGATGTGAGATGGGAAGCTATTCAAGCTGTTAGAACTAAACATGGTGGTTTGGGTTTGAACCATTTTAGGCTCTTGAAGAGGTTAGGTTGTGGTGATATTGGAACTGTTCATCTTGCTGAGTTGAATGGAACTAGGTGTTATTTTGCTATGAAGGTTATGGATAAAACTGCTTTGGCTAGCCGTAAAAAGCTTCTTAGAGCTCAAACTGAAAGAGAGATATTGCAGTGTCTTGATCATCCGTTTCTACCGACGTTGTATAGTCATTTTGAAACTGAGAAGTTTTCTTGTTTGGTTATGGAGTTTTGTCCTGGTGGTGATTTGCATACACTAAGGCAGAGACAACCAGGGAAACGCTTCACTGAGCAAGCAGCGAAGTAAGATAAAGTTTTGACCTTTCCCTCTATTTAAGGAAACTTGTTTTTATGCGTTTGTTTATTGACTTGCTGTTTTTGAAGGTTTTATGTTGCGGAGGTGCTTCTTGCAATGGAGTATCTACACATGCTTGGGATTATTTACCGTGATCTGAAACCTGAGAATGTTCTTGTGAGAGAAGATGGACATGTGATGCTTTCGGATTTCGATCTCTCTCTGAGATGTACTGTTAGCCTCTCTATAGTTAGATCAGCCAATCTCGGATCAGAAGGCTTGTCAAAGAATTCGGTTTCTTGCTCGCAACAACCAGCATGCATCCAGCAACCATCTTGCATCTCAATGGCTCCAACATCTTGCTTTTCTCCTCGATTCTTCTCATCCAAATCCAAGAAAGACAAGAAAGACAAGAAAGACAAGAAACCGAAAACCGAAAACGGGAACCACCAAGTAACTCCTTTACCAGAACTTGTTGCAGAGCCTACAGGTGCCCGCTCGATGTCTTTTGTTGGCACACATGAGTACTTAGCTCCAGAGATCATCAAAGGTGAAGGACATGGAAGTGCGGTTGATTGGTGGACTTTTGGGATCTTTCTTTATGAACTATTGTTTGGTAAAACACCGTTTAAAGGTTCGGGGAATCGAGCTACGCTCTTCAACGTTGTTGGTCAGCCTCTGAGATTCCCGGAGTCTCCTGTTGTTAGCTTTGCAGCTAGGGATTTGATAAGGAGCTTGCTTGTGAAGGAGCCACAACATAGATTAGCTTATAAGCGTGGAGCAACAGAGATAAAGCAACATCCTTTCTTTGAAGGAGTGAATTGGGCTTTGGTCCGGTGTGCAAGTCCACCTGAGATTCCTAAACCGGTTGATCTTGAACCGGTGAATCCTTCACCTGCTGTACCGGCTGCTTCAACTTCGAGTGTGAGATCTGATCAGAGTAATTATCTTGAGTTTGATTTCTTCTGAGGAAACTGTTTCCTCAGTTGATTCTTCTCATATTGTTTCTTTGCAAATTCTCTTTAGTATTTTCGAAAAATGTGTTCTTTTTTTTTCCTTTTATATTCAGGTCTTGAAAAAAGTTATGAGATTTGTAATCATTATTCAAAAATGTGAAGACAGTCTCTGTACCATCTTCTTGAGTTTATTAATGTTAGTAACGAAACATTGAGAATCACAAGTCCACTATATTGAAAAACCTTAAAGTTCTTTGCTTTTCACTTATCTTAACTCCATTGTCTAAGCCGAATTAGATCAAGTTCTTACAGAGTGGATATATTATCAAGAACTGTTCTTATATAATAGTTAAAATCCTAACTCTATACAGACGACGGACTAAAAGACTAAGATAATCACCATTCCAAAGAAGGAAGATATTTCATTTCAACTGTTTATAGCAGTTATAAGCAATAGCCACTGATGCAGCAGCACAAGCGGCAGCTAAAGCAGCATATGTATCTTCTTTCTCCCAATTCTCCAACCACATAGACATCTTAACACAAACCTTAAGTCCGCAAGAAGATTTGTTCTTGCTGCTGCTACTTATCCGAGAAGAGACGTTTTTAACAGAGACTTCTCTTTTTGATGAAGTATTCTCTTCTCAACACAGTAAGAGGAGTTTCCGTTTTGTTGGCAACAACTACCATTAAGCTCTGGAACAGCTCGGGACTGGCAACAGAAACCGTTATTAACTGATTCTTCAGTCACCTCTTTGGTTTGTGCTTGGTACAAAAACAGTATTTGGTAATGAAGTAATGATCATTCAATAAAACACAAATCTCTGAAACAGAAACCTATCCATAACAAACTGGAGAAGACTGTGGAAACAGCAATAGAAGATATATTGAGCTAAAACAGGAATTATCTTTGGTGAAATTATGTTAATCAGATTTTCTCATTAATAAAACATATAAAACGGAACTGGATACCAAACTTAAGGATTACATTAAGAAACGAATAAAGTTCTAACAACACACAAGATTCAGTTACAGAAAAAAAAAAAAAAAAACACAACCGCAAACTACAAACCACAAACCATGATATGGGACCGCTATGGTCATCAAACTACCGCAAACTACAAACCGCAAATAAATGGTCATGTCGGCTCCATAGCCACTTAAGAATGCAACTCCGGTGTTCACAGCATTGAAGGCGGAGAAGATCAATCATCCGAATATTTTCAGCGAAATTAGTTAAACAGATATTACATGTTGAGACTTCAATCTGCTGCTGAGGAGGATTTTCGAGCCGTTGAAATGATGATCGTTGATATGTTGTGAAAGTGTAGTTGCCATACCCTCCCAATCAGCTAGGTTGTTAATTTGGAAGAAAAAACTTTTAAGATAATGATGGAGAAAGTGTTTAAGTGTTTAGAAGAGAAATTTAGGAAATGGAATACTTTGATATAGTTTTTAACTCTTTCTTATTACTCATTTCTTAACTTAAGTTAGTTACAAATGAGAAAAATGAAAGAGGTATTTATAGCCTTCACATTACAAAATATCTCAAGTATTTTAATCATAACTCTAGATAATTTTTCTCTAATATTAGATTATTTTATTACAAATTATCTAGATAATTCTATGTAAATATCTAGATTTTTATCTTTAAGGAAGTGGAGAGGTGTGTGGATGATTCTAAAACTTTTTAAGGAGGTGGAGGTGTTGATATTTCTAGAAAAAACTCTAGAATTTGAATTTGGCCCAAAATGATAATTATTGGATAATTGATCCAATAATTAAACTTGATCCAAAATCAAGTTTAACTTTCAACACCCCCTCTTAAACTTGATTTTGCTACTCCAAGCAAGCTCCTCATCTTGGTAAAGTCTTCGCGCTTAAGAGGCTTGGTGAAGATATCGGCTACTTGATCATTTGTTTTCACATACTCCAATTGCACCTCCTTCTTGTTAATACACTCTCTAATGTAGTGATAACGTGTGTCAATGTGCTTACTACGATCATGAAAGACTGGGTTCTTTGTCAATGCTATTGTTGACTTGTTATCCACAAAGATCTCAGTTGGCTCTTCTAATGGCAAGCTTAACTCCTTTAACAAGTTTCGTAACCAAATAGCATGACAAACACATGAAGTGGCTGCTACGTATTCCGCTTCACATGTAGATAGAGTAACAATTGGTTGCTTCTTTGACATCCATGTAAAAGCCGTATCTCCAATGTAGAACACAAAACCACTTGTGCTCTTTCGGTCGTCTACGTCTCCACCCCAATCGCTATCGCTATATCCAACAAGCTTGTAGTCGTTAGAGGTAGAATAGTACATTCCAAAGTCTATGGTACCTTTGATATAGCGAAGAATCCTCTTTGCCGTCTTGAAATGAGTTGTTGTTGGATGCTCCATGTAACGACTAACAACTCTAACCGCATATAAGATATCAGGCCTTGTACACGTTAAATAACGTAAGCTTCCAACTAAACTTTTAAATAGTGTCGGATCCACTCTTTCTCCTTCTTCATTATTTGACAACTTAATTCCACATTCCATCGGCGTGTTAACTGGATTAGAGTCATCCATCTTGAACTTCTTAAGTACCTCCTTAGCATAACACTCTTGAGTTATAAAGATTACGTTGTCTTCTTGTTTCACTTCAATTCCGAGGTAGTAAGACATCAATCCAATATCCATCATCTCAAACTCCTTTGTCATTTCTTTCTTGAACTCCTTGAACATGCTTGGATTATTACGGTGAATATTAAGTCGTCTACATACAAACATGCAATCAATATATCGCCATTTTTAATTTTAATATAGAGTGCATGTTCATATGGACACTTGATTAAACTTTTCTCCTTGAAGTACTTGTCAATTCGAGTATTCCAAGCTCTAGGGGCTTGTTTTAACCCATAAAGTACCTTCTTAAACCTTAAGACTTTATTTTCTTCTCCCTTGATTATATAGCCTTGTGGTTGCTCAATGTAAACTTCTTCTTCAAGTTCTCCATTTAAGAAGGCTGATTTGACATCCATTTGATGTATTCTCCGATTGTTTTGAGCCGCCAATGAAATAATTAGTCTAACCATTTTTATACGAGCAACGGGAGCGAATACCTCATCGTAGTCAATTTCGGCTCTTTGAATATAATCTTTAGCTACCAATCTTGCCTTGTATCTCTCTACTTTTTCTTTAGAATTTTTCTTTGCTTTGTACACCCACTTCACGCCGATTGCCTTGTGCCCATTTGGAAGTGAAGCTAACTCCCATGTATTGTTCTTTTCTATCGCTTTGATTTCTTCATCCATCGTATTTCTCCATGTCTTTTTTCCATAGCTTCTTGGAAGTCCATGGGCTTACACTCCACAAATAGACAGAATAAAGTAAGATTTTCTTGATTTTCAGTTACCTCGTAAAGCTTTTGTAAACTTCTAAAGCGTGGAGTCCTTTCGCTCGAACTTTCTGCTCCTTGAGAACTTATTGGTGATGTTGGTGGTGTAGTATGCTCCTCTTTTGGTTGCTCCAGATCATCTTCTTGAAGATATGGAAAAAAGTTATAGTCTTCATCATTTGATCTTCAATCCCATTCTCATTCTTCTTCAAAGATGACATTTCGACTTATGATTGTCTTTTTTGTGTCCGGATTGTAGAGCTTATAGCCTTTGGAATTAATATCATAACCAATGAATATGTACTTCTCACTTTTGTCATCTAGTTTGCTTCGTTTCTCATCCGGTACATGAGCATGAGCAATGCTTCAGTTTCTTAAATGAGAAACACCGGGCTTTCTTCTGCTCCAAACTTCTTGTAGGGTTTTTCCTGAGACACTTCTTGTTGGAGATCGATTTAATAGATAAGCTGCACATGCAACTGCTTCAGCCCATAACTCCTTTGGTAATCTCTTAGTTTTTAGCATGCTCCTCGCCAACTCAAGAATTGTTCTATTTTTCTTCTCCGCTACTCCATTTTGTTGAGGGGTTCTTGGCACTGTTAGTTGTCTTCTAATGCCATTGTCTTCACAATATTTCTGAAACTCTTTGGATGTGAACTCTCCTCCACGGTCGGATCTCAAAGTTTTAATCACAAAGCCACTTTCCTTCTCAACATGAGCTTTAAACCTTTTGAAGTTTTCAAATACTTCTGATTTTTCTTTCAAAAAATAAACCCATGTTTTTCTTAAAAAATCATCGATAAAGAGAATAAAGTAGTTGCTTTTACCGAGTGATATTGGCTTGATAGGACCACACACATCTGTGTGTATAAGCTCCAACGGCTTTTGAGCTCTTGTGCTTGACTCCTTTGGAAAACTCATTTTGAATTGTTTTCCAAGTAAACACCCTTCACAAACTTGATTTGGATGGTTGATGCAAGGTAGTCCTCTCACAATTTCTTTCTTTGAAAGCAACTCTAATCCTCCAAAGTTGAGATGTCCGTATCTAAGATGTCAAAGCCAAGACTCCTCCTTATAGCACATCTTAAGACATTGTGCGATGTCATTTTGAATGTTAAGGACAACCATTCTATTTTTTACATCGGCACCTTTGTAATGAGATTGTCTTTTTGGTCTCTTATAGAAAGGCTATTATCCTTTAATCGAATATCATAACCTTTCTCTAAGAGTTGTCCAAGACTTAAGATGTTGGTCTTCATGGTTAGAATATAGTAAATGTTGGAGATAAATTGATGATCCCCATTCTTTAACCGGATGAGAATGTTTCTTTTACCTTTAACCTCCATCTTTGATTCATCTCCTAAGGTCACACCACCTCTTCTTTGGTAACTTTGACCATTTTCTTATTTAATATGATCAATCCGCATTTTTAGAACTTGTTCGGCGATATCTTTTTTTTTCTTCCTTTTTTCTTCATAAGCTTGTAATGATCCAAGAAGTTGCTCCATTGTCATAGCCTCCAAATCTTTTGTTTCTTCGGTGACAATATGCTCAAATTTAGGATCCAACGATCTAAGAACCTTCTCCATGATTCTCACATCATCTAACTTCTCTCCATTTCTTCTTAAATTATTTGTAACCGTTAAAACTCTTGAGAAGTAATCAGAGACGAGTTCACCTTCCTTCATTTGCAATGCTTCAAATTCTCCCCTTAGAGTTTGAAGGCGTACCTTCTTGACTTGATCAACACCCTACTAGGATGTTCGAAGCTTCTCCCATGCTTCTTTGGCTGACTTAGCTTCCGCGACCTTCTCGAACGTATCTTCATCTAATCTTTGATAGATTAGACAGAGAGCCTTCTTGTCTCTCTTCCTTGAGTCTCTCAAACTATCTCTTTGGGCTTGAGATATACCACTTTCATTCTCCGGTTCAACGAAACCTTTTTCGACTATCTCCCACACGTCATGTGCTCCTAGGATAGCCGTCATTCGTAGACTCTAATTGTCATAGTTGCTCTATGTGAGCATCGAGACTTGGAAGAGAACACCACTATTCGCCATTTTTATGAGAATCTCCTAGCTCGGATACCACTTTGTTGGAAGGAAAAAACTTTTGAGAGGATGATGGAGAAAGTGTTAAAGTATTTAGGAGAGAAATTTAGGAAATAGAAGACTTTGATATAGTTTTCAACTCTTTTTTATTACTCATTTCTTAACTTAAGTTAGTTACAAATGAGAAAGGGGAATGAGATATTTATAGCCTCCACATTACAAAATATCTCAAATATTTTAATCCTAACTCTAGATAATTATTCTCTAATATTAGATTATTTTATTACAAATTATCTAGATAATTCTATGTAAATATCTTGATTTTTATCTTTAAAGAGGTGGAGTAGTGTGTGGATGATTCTAGAACTTTTTAAAGAAATGGAGGTGTTGATATTTGTAGAAAAAACTCTAGAATTTGGATTTGGCCAAAAATGATAATTATTGGATAATTGATCCAATAATTAAACTTGATCTAAAATCAAGTTTAACTTTCAACAGTTAAATCCTTGGGGTATGGCTCTGATATGAGGCAGTGGCTCAAATTCAACAATCCTTTGGAATAGCAAATCTCTCCCCTCCATCACATTTGCAGGTAACACAGAATTAGCTATATAGACAGCGTTGTCGTCTTTCGCTTGGGCCACTAGTGACTAGTATGTCTGGTTTTTGTACTGGACGAAAAATCACTCTCATGAATCTTCTTCCTGTGACAGTGTATGATGGCTGCTGAACCCAATCTCTTTCCTGATTCATTATCGCCTGCAAAAAAAACAAAGAATTAATGAGATATTCTACATTGGTGTCATTACAATTCTATAGAGAGAACATATTTTCTGAGTTGAGGTGAAGCCAAATAAGTAAAACCAACGATAGATTTGAAGTTTCAAGTGATTTGAGAAATGAAGAATCATTTCTGATTCTGATATAAATCAGGGAGACAAATACCTCTGACGAATAGTTTTGAACAAGATCCTCGAGTTATTAAATATCGCAAGGGAATTGTCATGGAATTAGGACGATCAAGTACAGAGAACATTTCATAATTACTACAACAAAACGATAATGGCAGCGTTTAAAAGGAGCAATTCAATATTGTTTAACTAATATTTCGCCAATGACATTACGACGAATGGATAAAGAGAATAGAACAAATAAGATCGATTATAAAATCTGATAATTATTTCTAAATTTTAACCAAATTTGATTTAAAACATCTAAATTTTACAACAAACATAACAAAAATTAAAATATAATAAATACTAAATAAATATAATCCCGCACATAATGCTATCCGGATCATTGTCAATATGTTCATCCTTGGAAGCCTTGGCACATTTTGACTAGTCAAGCTATATCATTATGTAACAAAATGAATAGAATCATGTCCATCTTTTAGCCTTTTACATGTCGTCTAGCTCACATGCGAAATAATTTTCTTAACTTGGCCAACAAAACAAGCTCCACGCCATTTTCTTTGAAATGTGAATTTTGGGGATTTTTTTCATAACTATCTGCGGTGGGCCATAGCATATAATTTTATATTAAAGTTGATATAAAATGTTAATACTTGGAACGATGCATTTTTGAGTCATTATATTTATATATCCACTTTAAAATAAATTAACTCTTGAGGAATTATGGAATCTTGAGAAGAACTTTAGGCTAACACAAACTTCACAAAAAAAAAAAAAAAGCTTTAGGGTAATACAAAAAGTTAAATAAATATAGCAGTATTAGTTAGAAAATTTGTTACCGTCCAAAAAAACAATTAGATTAAGCGGTAACCAATAAAAAACTGCCATTTGTCAACCAAATACGCTTCCCCTTCTTGTCCCTCTCTCCCCTCTGTCTCTCTCTTCTCGCCACTGACTTTGCTCTGATTGCAGAAGAATTTCAAAACTTCGTCTCTTTCAAAGCTCAAATCTTTTTTCCCCTTTTCGATTATATTTATCGGCGTCGAGACCAGCGATATCTTTTTCCTGATCAACGTAATTTTTACCTTCTCGATCGTCTTTTTTTTTTCTTTCAGAGAAAAAAAAGATCGCTCCTTTAGATCTTTTCCTTGATTTTCTTGGCGCTGCTTCGATTTAACGTTTGAAGGTGTTCGTTTTCCGACCCAGAAAACGATAAATTTCAAACCGGAAAGATCAGGTACGAACTTGGTCATCATCGCTTGTTTTTGGAAATTTCATCGTCTTTATTCTTCGATTAGCCTCTTTGATTTATTGATTTATAGAATCTGTACCTGTTCTTGTTGAATTGGGTTTGAACAGATCAAACTTAAAAAGTTAATATCTTTTGATCTTCCTTTAATTAATCTTTCCCTTAATAATAACCTCTTCTTAGGGGTTTTGGTTTAATTTACTTAATCTTTCTATTAACGGATTCGTTACTAAATTGAAACCAAATGATTTGGAACTTGTGTGTGTGCTTCTCTGTGTCAGGTTAGTGAATCTTGATTTTTAGATTATAAAGAAAGAAAATGCAAAATGGTTGCTAAGAAAGGACGTAGAGATCCTTCAGATTCTTCTCCAACTGTGGAGATTGGAGAGATTGACACAAGTGCTCCTTTTCAGTCTGTTAAAGATGCTGTTAACCTTTTCGGTGAAGCTGCTTTCTCAGCTGAGAAACCACTCATTCGAAAATATAATCCTCAATCTGCTGAGGTAAATTTTGATTTGATTCACTTAAAACAATTTTTGAGTGTTAAGAGTTTTTTTTCTAAAATCTGAATTGTGTTGTGGTTTGTAGAAAGTTTTGGTGAAGCAAACAGAGCTTCACTTAGCGCAGAAAGAGTTGAACAAGTTAAAGGAACAGCTTAAGAATGCTGAAACTATCAGAGAACAAGCGTTGAGTGAGCTTGAATGGGCTAAAAGAACTGTTGATGAACTTACTCGTAAGCTTGAAGCTGTTAATGAGTCAAGAGATTCTGCTAATAAAGCGACTGAAGCTGCTAAGAGTCAAATCGAAGAAGCGAAACCTGGAAATGTTTCTTTGTCTAGTAGTAGTGATGTTCAGTCTCAGGATATGGAAGAGTATGAGGCGGTATGTAAGGAACTTGATACAGCGAAGCAAGAGCTGAGGAAAATCCGTCAGGTTTCGAATGAGATTTCTGAAACAAAGACTGTTGCTTTAGCCAAAGTAGAGGAAGCTAAGGAAGTGACTAAACTCCATTCTGAGAAGATTGAGTTGCTTAGAAAGGAAATCATAGCTGTTAATGAATCAGTTGAACAGACGAAGCTTGTGTGTTCTCAAGCCCGGAAAGAACAATCGGAGATATTTGCTGAGAAGGAGATTCAGAAGCAATCGTATAAAGCTGGCATGGAAGAATCTGCCAAGAAATTGCTTGCTTTGAAGAACGAGTTTGACCCTGAATTTGCAAAAAAGCTTGAGAAGCAGTTGACTGAGACGTATAATGAGATTGATGAACTGCAGAAGCAAATGGACACTGTGAAAGCATCAGATATGGATTCCGTTAATGGTGTGAGTTTGGAGTTGAACGAAGCTAAGGGTTTACTCGAGAAACTTGTGGAAGAAGAGAAGTCTATGCAAGAGTTAGTGGAATCTCTAAAAGCAGAATTGAAGAATGTGAAAACGGAGCACAGTGAAGTTGAAGCGAAGGAGGCTGAAATTGAATCTGTGGCTGGAGATCTTAATCTGAAGCTTAGCAGAAGTAAGAGTGAACTAGAAGAATGTGTTGCAGAGGAATCTAAAGCAAAGGCTGATCTGGAAGATATGATGTTAACCATCAATCAGATATCTTCTGAGACTGAAGCTGCTCGACAAGAAGCTGAGGAAATGAGAAACAAAGCTGAGGAGTTAATGAAGGAAGCGGAAACTGCGCATCTCGCGCTTGAAGAGTCAGAGCTACATCTAAGGGTCGCTTTAGATGAAGCCGAAGAAGCGAAAGCTGCTGAGACAAAGGCGCTTGAACAGGTAAAGACAGTGTCCGAAAAAACCAACGCTGCGCGTAATTCGACTTCATCTGACTCTGCATCTCAGAGCATCACACTGTCTCAAGAGGAGTTTAAGTTGCTGAGCAAGAGAGCTGAGGTGTTCGATAAGTTAGCGGAAATGAAAGTGGCTGCTGCATTGGCTCAGGTGGAAGCAGTGAAAGCTAAGCGAGCAGGCGCTGAAGAAGTTAGAGACAACACAAGTGGAGATTGAGAAACTCAAGACTGCAACAGAAGAGGCACTGAAGAAAGCAGCTATGGCGGATGCTGCTAAGAAAGCAGTTGAAGGAGAACTCAGGAGATGGCGTGAAAGAGATCAGAAGAAAGCAGAGGAAGCAGCATCAAGGATTCTTGCAGAAGCTGAGATAAAGATGTCCGCTGAATCATCACCGCAACATCATAAGAAAGCTCTGAAACAGAAATCTATCCATAACAAACTGGAGAAGACGAAAACGTCTGTGGTATCAAAGAAAGTGCTTATGCCGAATCTAAGTGGAATCTTTAATAGAAAGAAGAATCAAGTGGAATGGGGTTCTCCTTCTTACCTCCCTGGTGAGAAACCATTTTGATGATTTCTTCTTTTTCAAGATTTGAACTTTTGTTGTTATAAAGTTCAAAAAGTCGTGTGCTTTTTGCTAAAGGAGGTTGTGGTTTGAGATGAGAAGCAGTTAGTTGCAGGTTTGGTCTAACGTGAGAAACTGGTTTGTTGGTGTAAATTGGATCAAAGCTATTTTTAGGTGGTTGTTTTATTTTTGCTCTTTCTTGTGATTTGTGAATGATTTTTCTGTTTTTTCTTACATAAAGCTTCAACTTTGAGACAAAAATACATATGGAAATTGAATGAATTACATTGAACTAAGATTACGATGTTACTAAAATATATATATTGAAATGAAGTCGATATATGTGGATTTGAAAGTACACTTGGTTAGGTTCTGCAATATTCGCTCCTCTTCGAAAAAAGATCATCTAGTACTTTGAGAAAGAGAAAGTTGAATCCCATGATCAGAAGCTAGCTAGCTACAAAAAGATTTTGATAAGACATGCAATAAATTTGCCAATAGAATTACATTAAAACGCAAGTGGATACAAAAACAACCGAAATAGTAAAGATGTAAAATAAACTTGCCAAAGCAAAATCTGACTAGCAATGTCAGTAATCACTAAGCTCTGTGGATCTCACTGGAGCCTTGAACCACCAACCTCTTGGGTCAAAATGACAACATAATTTATCTGAGGAATATGAGTTTTGGGTATTTCATGGCGAAAAGGACACTTGTCATCACACTGCCGGTCGTGAGCCAAACATTATACTTCTGAACTGAACATAAGAAAAACAGACAAGCTATCAGCATGCAGGAGACAAAAATATCATAAAAGTGAAAGAGAGACACTATACCTTCGCGTAATCCGTTCTTTCATCTTCAAACAACTGGAAAGAAGAAGCTTCGTGGTTCTCACCGGAGCTTGAACCACCAACATCTTGGGTCGGAATGACAGCATCATTGATCTGAGGAATATGGGTTTTGGGCATTTCATGGCGAAACGGACACTTGTCATCGCAGTGACGACCAGTTCGGTAGGCGATACAAACAGGGTGGTAGGGTTGTGAGCGAAACATTATACTTCTGAACTGAACATAAGAAAAAACAGACAAGCTATCAGCATGAGCCATTGAAACAAAAATATCATAAAAGTGAAAGAGAGAGACTATACAGTTGCGTAATCCGTTATTTTATCTTCAAACAACTGGAAAGAAGAAGCTATGTGGTTCTCAATGGAGCTTGAACCACCAACCTCTTGGGTCGGAATGACAGCATCATTATTTATCAGTGTCAAACTACAAAGACAAAAAATAAAAACAATCATAAACCTTGATCCGACAAATACCTAAATCCTAACCCTAGAAGATTTACTCGTTCTGGTCCATAAATCCTAATCCAAATATCCGACGAAATACCAATATTTGATTCTTTGTTCTATTACTCAATTAGGTTACAGGAATAGACAATTTCGATGATAGCGTAAGGAAGAAGAATATGAACCTGGATTCTCTATTCTGAGGGAGAAAGAAGAGGAACAATAGAGTTATGTAAACCCTAGGTTTTTTATAAGGCACACTTGCAGAGGAGGCAAAGACAAATTAACGGATTGAAGCCCAATAAGGAAAGAGTCTGCCTCAGCAGAGGACATACACTTGTGCATTTATTTCATTATATTCTATAGTACCTTTAGGCTTTAGTTATACTGTTTTTTCATATTTTGTTAATGGTCGTTGGTCCAAGATAATTTATTACGGCAATGAGTTCCGATCACGTAGATGCAGCTTTGAACGAAACATTTAAGAGGGATCCCTTTAAAACTCGCTAACACAAAGGTTCCTCATGGTGGCCTAGGGGACAGTTTCTCTCCTCTACGAGAAGTTGGTGAAGAAGAAGTTCCAACTGAATCCTCCAATATCCAGATTCCACCCACATCTTGGCTCCACGGGTTATAGTTCTCAAATCATTGTAAACGAATCAATCGCCTATATGAGAAGTTAAAAGAACATAGCCCTTTTTGTAGAAATTGCGCAGGATGCCTAGCTATTCGCATAGCATTATCGGTAGATGCAGATATATTTATAATGTGTATATACAGTATATCTTGTTGTTGATGTAGGGAAGGTTATAAACATATACTATGAGAGTATATACAATTAAATAAAGGAAAGCCAAGGTCGTTTAGAAGTTGGTAAAGGACTTCTTGAACCTTTATATACAAGACGCCATTGTTAAAGAGCTTCTGCGTCGTATGACACCTGAATAAATGCTTCCCAAGATGAGCCAAAACTCTTCCTACCACATGGAGATTGCTGAAAGCCTTAGTCGCCAAGAACCCTAAGCTGCTAGAGATTCATGAAATCAATGGCTCACTATCTTTATTCCAGAACTCCGGTTCAGGTGTTACTTGACGAAGATGGGTATCATGGTTCCTTGCTCTTTCTCAATGCCATCTTTTATTAAATGCTCAGTAAGAGGTTTCTTGGACTTCAAGAATGCTTTGCAGAGGAATCTAAAGCAAAGGCTGCTCTGGAATATATGATGTTAACCATCAATCGATTGATATCAGATATCAAAGAAAGTGTTAGAACTCAATTTTGACAAAATGTCTTAAGCCAAATTTTCGGAATTGAAGTGACCGGATCTTGGGGTATTTAGAATTTTTGTAATGAGCACTATAAGATAGTGTAGTTACATGTCAAAATGAAGTTAATTTTGAATGAGAAATAAAGTCCAAGATGGTTAGCTTAAAGAGCTTGTAATACTTGTAATTTTGATTAAGTATCAAAATGAGCAAATATCCCATATTAGATAGAGAGTGAGAGATGAAAGACCATTATGCAAAACCATACATACCTGCCACCAATGTGATGGACTTGGGTTTGGGTATTGGTGAATGTGGGCCTTTGGGCCACAAATGATTATTTTTTGGGATAAATTTTTATTAACAATTTAATTAATTTTCTCTTAAGATTTTTTGCATAATTCCGGATAAATCTAGAGGACTCTAAATTGAGTCAAAAATATTCCTAAAATATTTTATTCTTGCGGATCAAGGCGAATCTCGTAGAGCTTATCTCTTCCTTGGGGATCAAGCCACTCCTCCCTATAAATAAAGTCTCACCTCATTCTCTCAAATCATCAGATTCAATTACAACACAAACAAAGCTTCCAACAATCTTCTCTCTTTCTAAGTAAGTCTCGAGAGTATAGCGTAGATAATAGTTCGTAAATTCTATAATCGGGTGTAGTGATTATAATCTCAACACGATTGTATCATGGGATTCAGAATCTCATCAAACCGCCACATTGCGGGAGATTTATAGAATTAAGGAAAGAGATCATATCTCGCCTCCGCGTATTCGTCTTTCCTTAATCGTATTTTTGTTCGTGATTTTCATTCCGGGATTTCGCATCCTACAGAAAGTGCTAATGCCGAATCTAAGTGGAATCTTTAATAGAAAGAAGAATCAAGTGAATAACTTTTGTTGTTATATAAAGTTCAAAAAGTTGTGTGCTTTTTGCTAAAGAAGTTGTGGTTAGAGATCAGAAGCAGTTATAGTTGCAGCTTTGGTCCAACGTGAGAAACTGGTTTGTTGGTGTAAATTGGATCAAAGCTATTTAGGTAGTTGTTTTATTTTGGCTCTTTGTTGTGATTTGTGAATGATTTTTCTCTTTTCTTACGTACTTTGAGACAAAAATACATATGGAAATTGAATGGATTACACAGCTAAGCATATTGATTATGCTGCATGCAAAATAAGATGAGGAAGAGGTATTTTTATAGAGAGAAAATGGAGATTGATTGAAAAAGCTATCAAGAAAGATAATGTTCTGATATTCTTTCCACATTATTCATATATATTTATTTAAAAAATATTAAATAAATTAAAAACCCCCATAAAATAGATATGTACAGTATTCATATATATTTAGTAGTATTAACTTAAGTGTATCTGGAAAAATTATATCAAAATTTTAGCACACGTTTTTTTTGAGACAAATACATGTTAGAAAATTGAAATAAACGAAAATTAATTGTTATATATGTTAAATTACTTCAACACATTTCCTTTAATTTGTCAAATTATTTTAAAATATCATAAATATTCATATAGAAAATGAAAAAAATAATGAAAATGACAGATTTTCCACTTAAAATGATAAAATATTTAATAACTTTTATCTATTTATTCTTTTAAGATTTTTTGTAAATATTACTTACGTTTAAGGAGAAGTTGAAAGTGCTTCAGAGATTGTCAATGCTCCTAAGGTGAGTTTCTATAGCTCACGGAAGATATGATTTGAGGGGTTCTCCGTATTCTAAGGTTTCTCCATGTTTATTCACATGACAAGCTGCAGAATCATGTTGTGGCCTTGTCGAAACTTCCGGTTAGGGATGCTTAATTATGTGCTTACCATTAGCTACGATGATTGTTCAATGGCCTGATAATTCAAATCTAAGCAATTAGATGTTCGACTCGGGCCTATATGACATGCATGACGGATCAATAGAAATACTTCAACACTCTACTTTTAATTTGTCATATGTATGGTGTATATTTCGAAAATTTATTAGGGCACACACAATGAATTAGAGACAATGTCCGCTGAGGATATATATGCGCTTTATGCAAAATATGAAGAGTTGTATATACCTTTGCATACCAAGGTAACTCTAGAGTTTTATCTATTTCTTCTTATAAGATTTTTTATAAATATTACTTATGTTATAGGGAAAAAAAATTCATCAATAGTTTTATGATATTAGCTCTTGTATGTGGGATAATATGAAAATTCCTTTAAAAAACTTTGATCCATATCCAAATTATAAGGTTCCTTCATATTATTCTCATTGAAGAGGCTGCAATTAGTTCTGAAAAATACTCGACATAATCTGTGCGTAAAACTTTTGAATATCCGAAGAGAACCCTATTATTAATTTTAAATTATAATTTTCTCTACGGATCCATTTATTTAGAAAATCTGAAGTGGATTTGGGTCATTCCATTGAGTAAATATAAAATTTGACCAACTACCAAATGTAATTGAAATAAAGGTAAACATAATATGATAGAGAGAAAGTGATATTTTGCAAGTTGAGCTCTGGGGTTCTCCTTCTGACCTCCCCGATGAGTCAAAAGTTTAAACTCTGTATGTTAAACCAAAAAGTTGTGGGGTTTTTACTAAATAAGGTTGTCGAACCCTGAGTCGTGGGGTGGGCATTTTAACCTAACCGAACCGAACCGAACCGAACCAACCGAACTCAATCCGATCCAAACCAAACCAAAGTCTACATCTAAACCATTTGGTTAGGTTTCTTCTCAACCCGAATGGTTCGGTTTAAACTGAACCGAACCACTAAACCAATGTGCTTATTTTATTTATTAATTAAAAATATGAATAATATTTATGTTATGTTAATTCCCTAGGTAAAGTAATACTTTTAATTTAAATTTGAATTTTATTACTTTATTTTGTATTTTTTATTGACTTTTATCTCTTAAATGTTTTATTTGAAATATTGATATTTTAATTTCTGATTGCTTATTGTTTTCATATATTAGTGACAATAACATTAATTTTTTAACTAATTTATTTTTCTCAACCGAACTAAAACTAAACAAAATTTGAACCAAACCAATCCGAATATAAACAGAACCGAAGACAAACTAAACCAAAGTATATTTGGTTGAGTTTGGTTAGAGTTTCTTAAAACCGAATTAACAAACTGAACCAAACCCGAACTAAACTCGAACTTAAACCGAAATGTCCACCCTTAGGATGCCTATGGGTAAATTAAAACGTGGAGATGACGAACATGGAGACGACGGAGAAGTGGAAAATTCCTTGGCTAAAGTGGAGAGGATGAAGGGAACATCGGAAGGAGGTGACGGTGATGTCTAGGACGGAGAAGAAGACGACGGAATACTTCTGACCTCAAAGGTTTTGGCTAAATAAGGTTATGTAACCACTTTGATGATTTGTTTTGAACTTTTGTTGTTTTGTTAAATATGTTAAATAATTACACGACAGAGCCAGGAAGAAAATAAATATTTTTTAAAATCTGACTTATGAAACTAACCTATACTCCATCAATCAAACCTCGGTTTAGAAACACTAACTCGCCATAGCCATTAGAGATCATCAGCTGATCTCGCCAATGCAGTCATGTGATAAGCCAGGAGTACTCAAGGAAAGCGTCTAAAGTTTAGATCAGTTGTGGCTTTCATGCTTATTGTTGTTTAGTTGTGGAGACGTGATGAGTCTCTTAATTGGGATCTTAATTGCGAGGCAAGATATAATATCGTCTTGCGAGGGGGTTTGCGAGGGCTTTTAAGTTGCTTACAATACGTTCAAAATGAAAATTAACCACGTCGTTGGTAAAATGATTTTCATCGCAAATCCCTCACAATTTGCCATTCCATCGCTAATCCTTGGCAATTATAGGTATCCGTAACAAATTCGTAGCAATAATCCCTAGCAAATCTGTAGCAAATATGTGAACTTCCTACCTTACCATCGTATACATGCAAGACGTGAAGTTTGATTATCAATAAAAAGAGTGAATCCAAGGACCTGTATAGTAAGATTAGTTGCGATGTGGCTATGCAACAAGAAATAAGAGGAAGTGTCTTGATACCAATGGAATCCACAAAAGATATCATATGTATTCATCCACTTAATATAGAAGTAGAAGACATCATGGACGAATCCGAAAAAATGTTGAAATGGACGAATTCGAAGAGGCTAATGATGGAGAAGACCCTGATGAGTCTAATGAGCATTCATATGTATCTGAAAACGATTCCGAATAATTTTTATAAGCGTTTCTTGTTTTTTGTTTTAAGTGATTCCCCCTATTTGCAATGGACTTGGGATGGAAATAAGGAATCCCTCATAAATCCATAGCAACATATGATGTATGCGAGGAAAATATGAAATCTGTCACAATTCTTCCGCAAATATTGCGAGGTTTTTGCGACGGACCCATCGTAATTCCCTCACAAATTACACTAAATACTTAAACCCTGGACGCGAAGCACTTAGACCATGAACGCGAATCAGTTTTTTTTTCTAAAAATATTTGAAATATTGTGAGGGATTTACTACGGATCCATCGCAAACCCCTCGCAATATTTGCCGCAAATTCACCTAAATTTTTCGCGGGGAAAAAAAGGTTTAGGAAAAAATTTCGGAAAATTTGCAAGGGGTTTGCGGCAGCTCCATCGCAAATCACTCGCAAATTACGCCAAGTACTTAGTATGAACATGAATCAGTTAATTTTACTGAAAATATTTAAAATATTGCAAGGGATTTGCTAAAGATCCAT
>CM051390.1:20543506-20596006 GCA_028015245.1 Cardamine occulta
TTATTATTTAACTATTCTTCTTCTTCTTCTATTCTTCTTTATTCTTCTTCTTCTTCTATTTTTTTTTTATTATTTATTCTTCTTATTTAATTTTATTTCTTCTTCTTTATTTATTTACTATTTATTCTTCTTCTTCTTCTTTTTATTTACTATTTATTTATTTTATTATTCTTCTTCTTCTTCTTCTTCTTCTTCTTATTTATTCTTTAACTTCTTCTTCTTCTTCTTCTTCTTCTTCTATTTATTCTTCTTCTTCTTCTTCTTCTTCTTCTTCTTCTTCTTCTTCTTCTTCTTCTTCTTCTTCTTCTTATTTATTCTTCTTTACTTTATTCTTTTATTATTCTTCTTCTTCTTCTTCTTTATTCTTAACTATTCTTCTTCTTCTTCTTCTTAACTTTCTTCTTCTTTATTATTTCTTTCCTTCTTCTTCTTCTTCTTCTTCTTCTTCTTCTTCTTCTTCTTCTTCTTCTTCTTCTTCTTCTTCTTCTTCTTCTTATTTTTATTATTCTTCTTCTTTTTTTTCTTATTTCTTCTTCTTCTTCTTTTTCTTCTTCTTCTTCTTCTTCTTTTATTCTTCTTCTTTTTTTCTTCTTCTTCTTCTTCTTCTTCTTCTTCTTCTTCTTCTTCTTCTTGCTTCTTCTTCTTGCTTCTTCTTCTTCTTCTTCTTCTTCTTCTTCTTCTT
The DNA here is from genome assembly GCA_028015245.1 of Cardamine occulta. Taxonomy (NCBI): domain Eukaryota; kingdom Viridiplantae; phylum Streptophyta; class Magnoliopsida; order Brassicales; family Brassicaceae; genus Cardamine; species Cardamine occulta. Next base: position 20,544,189 of record CM051390.1, read on the forward strand.
CTTCTTCTTCTTTCTTCTTCCTTTTTTTTCTTGCTTCTTCTTCTTTTTCTTTCTTCTTCTTCTTCTTCTTTTTCTTTTTCAATTCTTCTTCTTCTTCTTCTTCTTCTTCTTCTTCTTCTTCTTCTTCTTCTTCTTCTTCTTCTTCTTCTTCTTCTTCTTCTTCTTCTTCTTCTTCTTCTTCTTCTTCTTCTTCTTCTTCTTCTTCTTCTTCTTCTTCTTCTTCTTCTTCTTCTTCTTCTTCTTCTTCTTCTTCTTCTTCTTCTTCTTCTTCTTCTTCTTCTTCTTCTTCTTCTTCTTCTTCTTCTTCTTCTTCTTCATCTTCTTCTTCTTCATCTTCATCTTCTTCATCTTCATCTTCTTCTTCTTCTTCTTCTTCTTCTTCTTCTTCTTCTTCTTCATCTTCTTCTTCTTCTTCATCTTCTTCTTCATCTTCTTCTTCTTCTTCTTCTTCTTCATCTTCTTCTTCTTCTTCTTCTTCTTCTTCTTCTTCTTCTTCTTCTTCTTCTTCTTCTTCTTCTTCATCTTCTTCTTCTTCTTCTTCTTCTTCTTCTTCTTCTTCTTCTTCTTCTTCTTCTTCTTCTTCTTCTTCTTCTTCTTCTTCTTCTTCTTCTTCTTCTTCTTCTTCTTCTTCTTCTTCTTCTTCTTCTTCTTCTTCTTCTTCTTCTTCTTCTTCTTCTTCTTCTTCTTCTTCTTCTTCTTCGCCCAGAAGAAGAAGTAATATATAAAAAAAAAATTCCGACGGATATATCCGTCGGAATTCAGTCGGAACTGGCGAAAAAATTAATATTTGCCGGTGTTTTTCGAAAATATTTCGAACATTCGCGCCTATATTTTTGCTATCCGTCGGAAATCCGTCAGAAATTTCCGACGGATAGCAAAAAATTTAAACAAATTTAATTCACGCGGGCAACTTACGCGGTCAAATTTTTCATAATTCCGACGGAATATAAATCCATCGGAAATCCGTCGGAAATCTGTCAGAAATCCGTCGGAAATTTTCCGACGGAATCGTCAATTTTCATGTCTATCGGAAATATGTCGAGAATCCGTCGAAATTTTCCGATGGATTTATATTCCGTCGGAAATTCCGTCGGTTTTGCGGTAAATTTCTTGTAGTGTATGTCTTGAGTGTATACAGCGTTTCCTTGCTCGTCAAGTTTGAACACTAATAAAAACTTTGTTTCCATTCTCGCAATACCATTCCTGATCTCCCCAGAAGACTTCTTGTACCACTTCACCAAGAAAGTTTCACCAGCTGGTGACTCAACCAAGTGTTCACTCTTTCCGGATTCGTGCTGCAATTAAGAGAGACTCATCACGTCTCCACAACTAAACAACAATAAGCATGAATCCCAAATGAAAACTACAACTCTAAACTTTAGACGCTTTCCTTGAGTACTCCTGGCTTATCACATGTCTGCATTGGTCTAAAGTGTTATATTTCATTTTGTGCATTTAAGCAATATAAGTATGTAAATTAACAGTATTGGCTACGTCATGGAGTTATTCTAAAATAAAAGTACTTCGTAAATAAATTCCATGTTCAATAACATTAAATTTGAGAAGGTATTTATAAATTATTAAATGAATATATGAAATTTAATGAAAATACAAAACTCTTTCAAAATTCTTAAGTCAATACATCCTTTTCCTGTGATTATGATGAATTTATGATGAGTTTTCTACATTTAAAAATACATTTCAACTCTCCTTTTAATTTTATTGTAGAATGGTTTATTGACACGTACGTGTTGATATCTAATGAATATGACGAGTTAGGGTTTCTAAACCGAGGTTTGATTGATGGTCTTAAATCAAACCTCGGTTTAGAAATCACTAACTCCAAATCAATATACTGTTTATTATGGTCTTAAATCTTCTAGTATCATCTCAATATTTAAGTTTCTAGTTTTTTTAGATTCCCTTTAGTTATTCGGAAAAAAAAAGATATGAGTGATTTACATCTTTCAAATTAATTAAGACTTTTAAAGTTACCAAAAATCCCATATATTTTTAATATTTCCAAATTATTTACTTATTTAGTTTCAATAATGCTTTTTTCTTTTCAAATGACATATCTATAGTCATTTAAGGTGAAAAAAGATATGAGTGATTTACATTTTCAAATTAATTAAGACTTTCTAAGTTACCAAAAACACCATAGATTTTTAATGTATCCAAATTATTTACTTATTAAGTTTCTATAGTGCTTTTTTCTTTTCAAATGACATATCTATAGTAATTTAAGTAGAAAAATAAAACATATGAGTGATTTACATTTTTCAAATTAATTAAGACTTTATAAGTTACCAAAAACACCATATATTTTTAATGTTGCTAAATTTTTGACTTATTAAGTTTCAACAATGCTTTTTTCAATAATGCTTTTTTTTTTCTTTTCTAGTGACAAATCTATAATAATTTAAGGTGAAAAGAAAAAAAATATACCGATATTGATCAATACTTATTGTTGATCATTATTGTTGTCGTTTATAGTATTTGGAATACCAAACGTGTCGAATTGTGATGCAAGACATCATCATAAATCCTAATTATCATTAATACACTCTTTATTTATTTCCTTTTCATTAATACACAGCTAAATATATATTTAACATTTCTACTCTTCCTTCTTCTTCATCTTCTCCAAACTTTCAGTTTCGATCTCCTAAAAGTGGAAGTTTTGAACTTTCCGTCGAACTAAATGGGAAGCGGAAGATATTTAGACAACCCTTTAACATTAAGTAGAAACCCACCGTCCTCGTCGTCTCCCATCACCGTATCTAGCTTTCTCGGCGAATCGATCTCTCGCTCTGTAAGCTTCGAGAGTGAGAGCATTAGCGACGCCGATTTCGGACTTGAAAAACTCGTTGGAACCGTACAGTTCTGCGAGAGGCATGTCTTCTTGTGCTACAAAAAACCCTCCGTTTGGCCTGCGAGGATCGAAGCTTCTGAGTTCGATCGATTACCGAGGCTTCTCTCTTCCGTCGTCTCGGCAAGGAAGAGTCATATGAAGAAGGAGGTAATTTGGTTTCTTAGTCCTTTTCAATGTTAAATTCCCAGAATTTAAGTAGACTTTGGTCTGATCATTTCTGTAATTTGATCTCTAATTTGGTGAAAAGCTCTGAGATTTCTTTTGTTTTTGTCTTAGTTAAGAGTTTCTTAGATCTCAGTGAGTTGTGAAGTCGTTTCAATTTAGAACTTTTGGGATTTCTCATGAGTTCAGATTTGTATTGGCAAAGATTCTATGTGTTACGAGTTAGGAACTTGTAGATTTGTTTCTAGATAAGGTTTCAGAATACAGAAATCTAGTAAATCTTACAATGTGGCTTCTTATGATCTTGCTTATCAGTTATGAAATCTTTTCTTTGTGTCCTTTAGATTTCTTCCTTATTGTTTTTTTGGTCCATTTAATTGCAGACTTTACTCACAATATGTGAGGGACATGATGGAACAGAGACATCAAATGGGGATGTTTTGATATTTCCTGATACGATCAGATACAGGTACTTAGTAGATAATTGTGATTGATGATTCTTGATAAATGGTAACTAAGTTTGGTAGTTTTAACGAAATGCAGAAGGTTGACTCATTTTGATGTGGACACATTTGTTGAAGAGGTTCTTGTGAAGGATGTTGAGTGGTCACCTGGGAATCCTGAATCGCTAAGTGGTTCATATGTCTTTGTATGTTGTCATGGATCTAGAGACCGGCGATGTGGTGTTTGTGGACCTTCTCTGTTTAGTCGATTCAGAGAAAAAATTGAATTGTGTGGTCTTCCAGGTGAAGTTTCGGTTAGCCCTTGTTCTCACATCGGTGGTCATAAATACACTGGAGATGTTATCATCTATGGATTAAACATCAACCAGAGAGTCACAGGACACTGGTAAGTAAAATAATGCTTTATTAGTAGTAAATTTATTGAGTCTGCTACCATCAAGAGTTGATTTTTATGATGGATTATAGTCTTAAAACGAATCACTATCTCGGAATTAAAGAAAAGGAAATAAATTTGTATCCCTTTTATGCAAGTTTTAAGAGGATTTTGTTATTAGGTATGGGTGTGTGACTCTAGAAGATATACCTCTTTTGTTAGAGCAACACATTAACAAAGGTTTTGGAGGTATATATATAAAGATCAAAGGTTTTTGTTTTAGACAGTCTTTAAAATTCGTAGGTCTTTAAACAAAACTTATTGATTGCTTTTTTCAGGGGTGAAATGGGCCTGTTAGAAAAAGATCAGAAGAAAACTCAAGAACAAAGATTTCAGTTAAACAGCAACAGAGGTGGTGACTGAAGAATCAGTTAATAACAGTTTCTGTTGCCAATCACGAGCTGCTCCAGAGCTTAATGGTAGTTGTTGCCAACAAAATGGGAACTCTTCTTACTGTGTGGAGAAGAATCACACAGAGAATACTACATCAAAAAGAGAAGTCTCTGTTAAAAATGTCTCTTCTCGGATAATAAGTAGCAGCAGCAAGAACAAATCTTCTTGCGGACTCAAGGTTTGTGCTAAGATGTCTATGTGGTTGGAGAATTGGGAGAAAGAAGATACATATGCTGCTTTAGCTGTTGCTTGTGCTGCTGCATCTGTGGCTATTGCTTATAACTGCTATAAACAATTGAAATGAAATATCTTCCTTCTTTGGAATGGTGATTATCTTAGGCTTTAAGCTAGATGTTTTTTCCTTTTATAGAGTTAGGAGTTTAACTTTATGTAAGAAACTAGTTGATGATAATATATATATATATATATATATATATATATATATATATATATCCATTCTGTAAGAACTTATGATCTAATTTGGTTTGGTTTCGATCAATTCGGCCTAGACAATGGAGTTAAGATAAGTGAAAAGCAAAGAACTTTAAGGTTTTTCAATATAGTGGACTTGTGATTCTCAATGGTTCATTACTGACATTAATAAACTCAAGAAGATGGTACAGAGACTGTCTTCACATTTTTGAATAATGATTACAAATCTCATAATTTTTTTCAAGACCTGAATATAAAAGGAAAAAAAATAAAAAAACACATTTTTCGAAAATACTAAACAGAATTTGCAAAGAAACAAATATGAGAAGAATCAACTTTCCTCAGAAGAAATCAAACTCAAAATAATTACTCTGATCAGATCTCACACTCGAAGTTGAAGCAGCTGGTACAGCAGGAGAAGGATTAACCGGTTCAAGATCAACCGGTTTAGGAGTCTCCGGTGGACTTGCACACCGGACCAAAGCCCAATTCACTCCTTCAAAGAAAGGATGTTGCTTTATCTCTGTTGCTCCACGCTTATAAGCTAATCTATGTTGTGGCTCCTTCACAAGCAAGCTCCTTATCAAATCTCTAGCTGCAAAGCTAACTACAGGAGACTCCGGGAATCTCAGAGGCTGGCCAACAACGTTGAAGAGCGTAGCTCGATTCCCCGAACCTTTAAACGGTGTTTTACCAAACAATAGTTCATAAAGAAAGATCCCAAAAGTCCACCAATCAACCGCACTTCCATGTCCTTCACCTTTGATGATCTCTGGAGCTAAGTACTCATGCGTGCCAACAAAAGACATCGAACGTTCGCCAGTAGGCTTTTAAGGATTATCCATATTATTCATGGCTCATACGATGCCATGAATAAACTTTCATAGTTAAAACACTCCATTTGAAACAGACAAAAAAACAATGGGAAGACCCATAATTTGATCATCTCACTCAAAACCTGAAAGATTGAATCATCATCGCCCATACAAATGATTCTCTCTATTTTGTAATAACATTTCCATCATTATTTAGACATCGATGGACAAATATTTCATAATTTAGAAGACTCAACTTTAAAAACAAAAACAATGAAAACACACAAACCGAATTTGATAATCTCTGTACAACAACAATGGATTTTACCTTTTCAACAGTCTGACTGAAAGAACGTAATTTCTATGTACATAAAAAGAGAATGAAATGCAGAGAAGAAAAAAGAACCAAATTCAAGAACTAGATAATGATAAAAATTGAGATAACAGCAAAAGATGAAGAACATGAAACAATAACAAAACCCCAAGACTTGTATAGTTTTTGGATGTTTTGTTCTCTGATTCTTTATTACCGAGAATCAGACTGAGATCCAGAGGACGAAGAAGACGATGAGAACAATCCACTAAAAGGCCACGGAAACGAAAACCTTCTTTCATTACCACTCCTCCCATCCTCTCTTCCTCTTTCCACATTCCCAACATTCTCAACAACGTTTCTGTTACTCGTTCCCCGAACATTCCTCGTTCTCACCACTCTCTCAGCATCAACCTTACTCTCATCATCATCATCATCAGCACTAGAAGGAAGCTCAAACCGACAAACAGGACAAGAACTATGAAGCTCAAGCCACGGAACAATACACTTAACATGAAACTTATGCAATGCTTACAAGGCATCTCTTTAGCTTCAATACCTTTCTCAAACTCATCCAAACAAATCGAACATTGCAACGATGGTTCCATAATCTTAACCGTTGGTAAAGCTTCAACAGCTTCTTTACGAGCAGGTGGAGTTCCTTGTCTATTAGGATCATTCTCAGACAAATGCTGAAGCAAAAGATCTACTCCAGGTCCAATGAAGTAATCTCCAAGTGCAGTCAATGAAGTAGAAGAAGAAGAAGAAGAATGATTCTGATTAATCATTATAACTCTATTGTTGTTGTCATCAGAACTTTCATACTCTGAAGCAATCCCAGCTCTAATCCCTTGAAGCAACTGTAATATATTACCTGAGCTTCTGACGTCTTGCTCGATGAAGACGATGATACACGTTATCAATACTACTGGTATCGTTATTATTCGATTCATCATCATCATCATTGTTATCTTCACCAAACTCTGATCTTCTTCTGCTTGGACTACTCATCATTCCAAGCAAGATTGGTGCCCATAGAGATAAAGCACGATCTGTTTCTGTGTCTTGTTGAACATCTCTTGTGATTCTGTTAGGACTTCCTCCATTATTGCTCATTTCTTCAATGAATCCACTTTAATAATAAGGACATTTGATTTCAGATTCCATTATTGGATTCACCATTTGTGAACACATGTGACACCAATACCTAGCAGCCATTGTTTCTCTTCCTTCTAACCACCAAATCTATTGATTCTGTAAACAAGAAGAATACACAATCAAAACCCTAGAAATCTTTTGTTTGTTTGTCAGATCTAAGAAGATTAAGAATTGTATCAATCTTTGAAATAAAGACTGAGAGTTTTTGTAACAAAATTAGAGGAACAAGTCAGAAACAAACCCCAAAGAAGAACCGGTATCACACTCTATGGGAACAAAACCCGTTTCGACCTTTCCATACGATTCGAAATGTTTCCACAATGCGTTATTGATTTGTTGCCTAGTAAGGGAAGTATCAAATCCTCTAACGAAAACGGAATGATTAGTGTTTATCAGATGATCTTTATTTCCGAAATTACTATGAGTGTTTTAACTTTTAACTATGAAATTTTATTTCAGTTGAAGCCCAAATAATGATGAAAATTTTCTCGAGCCTCTTTCATCTGGGCGGTCAGTGTCTCCACTTGTCTCCTGCCATATCTCACGTAGTTAGAACTCTCCTGACCCTCTCTCTTTAGCGCTAATTGTTTCGAAGATTTTTATTCGGTTCATTAAGATCTACAGAAAGCAAGGAATATAGTCGAATATGTGTATTTTATTGATCGGATATCGCAAGCAAATCACAAGATTCAAGACACTATCAATCAATCTTATGAACACTAGCCATGACAGAGATTGACCGCTGATAGTCTTGTAGTTTCTTGCTTTCGCTCTCAATTTCTTGGCCTCGTCTTCCGGTCGTGGCCTCTTTATTTATAGGGACCCACTCCTTAATTCTCGTGGTATTTGGAGCTGGTAGCTAGATTTTCTGATCGAATCTGTCTTAGTATAATCTCGTAAGATTCGTGTCTAGAATATTATGTTATAAACCCGATTCTACCGGGTTTACCTGATTTATATTAGATTTTATCCGATAAGGGCGTATGATAAAATTATACCCAACAATAATAATCTACTCTAAGCCCTAAAGTCTAAACCCTACAGCTCACCCCTAAAATATACATCTTAAATTTTAAAATACTTGATCCAAACAATTTTTTTTTTTAATTATTGTTCTTTATAAAAATATTATTTTTGTTCTAAATGAAAATATGTATAAAATTTGGCACAAAAACTTCGTTTGGTGCTATTTGAGAGAATTTCTCAATAATATATTAGTGTTACACAAGGCTCACGAGTGGGTACTGCAAAATGGAACAAATCCAGTGATGCAATCTGATGAATTGTTAGATTCTGTCTGCATCAAGATCCATCAGACACTATTCCAACACAACAACCAGTTTCTTGTTGTCTCCATTCCGACATATCCATCAAAAGATTCCTCAAAACCACAGAAGAATCTTTGTTTTTTTTGGTTGCTTCCATGGCTCTGCATTTACACCATTCATTTTCTCCTGAACCATTATCTTAATTGGTGAGTCCAGACTGATTGCAGGTGAATTCAGCACATGAAAATGACAACACAGCTCCAGCTATACCTTGGTCCTCCTCCTCTGTAAATAAAACAAAACTGTAAAGAAACAAACAAGATCATTAATGCAAATGGAGTTAAACGACATCAGTTATAAACAAACCTGGAAGTTAAAGAGATTCAATCAAGTCTCCTTTGGGTTAGTTTTTGAGTTGTATCCAATGTTTTTAAATTCGGACCGGACCGGCCGGTCGAACTGGTTGAACCGGGATTTGGAAGGTTATTTCGTTCGGGTTTTCACTAAAAACCAGAAATGAGAAAAACCGGAAAACCCGTATAAAAACCGGTGAACCGGCTCGAACCGGTGAAACACCAAAACCCAGTTCTTGAATATTTAGTCTTCCACCATTGTTTTTGGTGTTTTTCTACAGTAAAGTTTGTCTTTTTGATTGGTTTTTATTGATCAATGTTGATCTAATTGCAAAAAGCTACATATTTCTGATAGAAATAAGCAAGATGATGAAATAAACTTTTCAATATATGATAATATTAGAGAATGAAGAAGGAGAAGTAAGAGGAGAGATGGGCGACGAAGGTTTTGAAGAGAAAAAATAAGATGTAATTAGATTTTTCTAGTGTTTTTCTGTTATTTTTTAACGGCTAGTGTTTTTCTATTTTTTACGACAGTTTTACATAAATTTATTTTTGAATATTAAGTATTAAATCAGGGGGGGACCCACCTTAGAAATCGTGGATGCACGTGCACCCATGAGTTTATAGAAAACAAAAATTTTACATTTGATATATTAGTAAATGTGGCAATTTGGTTAAGTGTGCTCCCATGATATCTTAGAGTTTGGGGGTTTGAATCCTCCTAATAAGATACTATGTGCACCCATTGATTTTTTATGCTAGATCCACCCTTATATTAAATATTGTAAATACATTAATAGCTAAATCAACACTATAATAAAGCAGTGTGTTTTTACTGAAATGTCTCATCAGCCATAATTTTGATTCTTAATTTGACATATCAATAAATAAAAAAAATTTATGATCCAATGAAAACATTTAATTAAACACATCAGTTTTAATTAAACATATCATCTAATATATATATATATATATATATATATATATTTTTTTTGTCTCTGATTTTTCTTCTTTATCTCTGATTGTGGAGGTCGGTTTTCGTTATGTGGAGTTGCAACGTATATTATTCTTGTCTCATATGATTCACGATATTATTTTTATATAAATATTCCCCAATATAATAATTTAATATTTAAAAAATAATCAGGTTACCTTCAGGGTAGAATTAATAGTTGAGAGTGAACAACTACATTCGTCTTATTTGACAGGGATGCAAAACAAAAATTATACACACCACAACTGAAGACATAATTGCATCAGAAGTAAGTTAGAGTAATTTTAAACTTCGTAGATATAAAAAATACGTTGCACAATCTAATCCATCTACATAAAAAATGCCTTAAAACAGGAAAAGGAAGGACATAACATCTCCAACAATCATATAATACCAAAATGTCATTTAGAAATGATTGGAAAAACAATGGATTTCCAAGTAAAAATCTCCGAGTACAACTTCCAATTCTCTGTTCAATCTTTTACAATTACTCAAATCGTAAAAGAAACATCGCTTTCTGAATCAAAAGAAAATGACAAAATAACAAATGTAGAGTTTAATATAATTAAACTCCTCATTCATGATATTTTATAAGATAATAATGACATTAAACTATATTTTTAAATTTAGCCTACAACAAAAAAGGATGATATTGAAGATTTAAGTGATTAAAAGATTAAAAGAAAAGGTGGAGACAGTCGTCCTACTTTCCGTACTTTAAGAGAAGGAAATAATGAACCGGCAGATGCAGAAAACGATTCCAAGAAGAGACGGGTCATATGACCGAGATAGAAAAACTTCGTACCTTATTTATGGTTATAATATATTATTTTAACATATCCAACTCTTTATTTGTTGTACGTATGGCTAGGGTTGGGCACTGAAATCCGTTACCCGTCTTCGATCCGCTACCCGATTTGTATCCGTCTCTAAAAAACGGGTACCCGTACTTTGCAAGTCGGATAAAGGGTATCATTTTTTTTTTACATGCGGGTAAGGGTCGGGTATAGGGTATCAATTTTTTTTTAATACCCGTCTCATTACCCGACCCGTTACTTGATTTATTACCCGACCCGTAAAATCCGATTCATTAATATTTTATAATATTACCAATTACTAGTTAATAATAATATTGGTGATATTTATTAAATGTACAATTTATTTTCCAATGAATTACAAGATTTGAAGTTTGTAATTTTATATTTTTTGGAACTTTATGTTGCATACATATATTATGAATTTTTCTTCGTTTGTAATCAAATGTTTATGTTTTTAGAATATTAAATTATTATGCAGGTAAAAGTAACAGGTCTATTAAATGTGTAATAATGCGGGTAAGGGTAACGGGTCGGGTATTTAGCGGGTCGGCCAATTTTTACCAGGTACCTATTTTTTCGGGTATCCGTTATTTAAGGATCGGGTAAGGGTAATTTATTTCATTACCCGTAAGGGTCGGATCGGGTAAAGGGTCTCCCGAAATTCAAAGGTACCCTATCCGTGCCCAGCCCTACCTATGGCTTCTCTTATGACTAATTGCGACAATAATTAGTTTATTGCCTTCAGCTTACATTGTCTTCTCTTTTGATTAATATGAAGAATAATTTTTTATCACACAAAAATGCATTGTCTTCTCTTCATTTTATGGACAATGGTGAAAGAGTAGAAAACGAGACATGTTAGAATATAGTAGAGATTTAAGTGAAAAGAAAAAAAAGTTTCTCTTCCTCTATGAAAATAATTCCTGTCATTGACTCATTCTTATTACTTTCAAACTCACCAGTGCACAATTTATTATAAATTTCTTTCCTCACCACAGCTTACACAAAAAAAATAACTATCACTTGATCATATTAATTTACTAAATCGAACTTAGAATTGCATTGCCAACTTAATGGAACATACAAACTGGTTTTAAAGAACAGGATACCCTGCATATTTACGTTAATTTACAAACAAATGGAAGCAAAATATTTGTATTATTGTTTATTATAGAATGAAAAAATGAAAATAATAATCTACATGTAACTATAATTCTACTAGAACCACAAAACTTCTAAAACCGAGAACGTCTTCGCCTCCAATATCCCCAAGTTAGATGTGCATCACCACTTAAACCCTTTCAACTCGCTGATGAGTTAACGATTCTAATGGTAATAAAATTCACCGATCCTCCTCTGCTGTGGTGATAAGCAACATGTATGCTGTGCAAAACATTTTTAATCGCTTGGAATTTTGTTTTTGTTTTTAAATAATTTAAAATTTTATGATGTAACTCAAAAGAATTAAATTATAAACTGAAGAAAGTTTATATAAGTTCCCAGTTATTTTATAGGGATTTTGAAACTTGGTTACTAATACAACCATATTTAACTTTTTTATGAGGAAAAAACTAATCATAATTTCGAGTTAAATTTTGTTTTTAACATAAACACCATATACTAAATGTAAATATATTATATAATTAATTTTTAAAAAAAATTATGCGGCATAGCGCGGATATTAATCTAGTATACACCAAAGACTTCATTACCATATATGTATATATGCTAGTACTTAACAATTATTGTGAACCCGGGTGAACCGATTGGACTGGGTCGACCCATGACTCATAAGTCTTTCCGGTTGAAAAATACTGGTTGTATCTGTCAGAGAAAAGAGCCAGTAAGGTGCAGCTTTACTGTCTTGCTTGTCTTGTTCATAACAACACATAAGCTTAAAATGCTTAAGTTTCTAGAACTCACTGGCACTGAAATTACGAACTGTCATATCATTACTCTTACAGCTTGTTCTGATGTTATCCCTTCTTGTTGCTTTGCAAGGCCTTCAGCATCTCCATGGCCATTGCCAAGGTTTTGTGAATCTTGTGACAAGCTCAAGGATGTTATATGAATCCCCTTGCAAGTAAATCTTTCAGGATGATATCAGTTCCAGAGAATGAAGTTCCTTGGGAAAGTATTCCACTGATGAGAGCTTTGTAAGTAGTCGCATTAGCTAAATAGCCATCTTGTTCATTTCTTCATAGAGCTCAAATGCAACTACCTTGTCACCTTTAGCACAAAGTCCAGTAATCAATACATTGTATGATACGAGATCAAACTTTAGTCCACAATTTCTCATGACGGCTCTCAATTCCAGGGCCTCTGTAACATCACCATTTTTGCAAAACATGTGCATTAGAGTAGTGAAAGTAGCAATAGTTGGAACCAACTTCATTTTCAGCATGGACCGAAGCAGCAGTGTAGCTTCTTCAGCCTTACTGCATTTTGCAAGTGCTCTCACCATTGCACTCTCATCTACATTAGGGGAAAATATCTTACATGTTATCATCTCGTCCTTCAGCACAAAAGCAATCTTTATATCTCCCACTCTAAAAAGACCGTTGAGCAGACCTATGTACTTTATACTCTCAGGAGATAGATCTTGCTTCAACATTTCGTGCAAAACCATGCGCGCCTCCTGGAATCTGTGGTTCCTGTTGAGGATGCTTACAATGGCGTCACAAGTATTTTTGTCAAGTGAGATTCCCAGGTAGGTCTTGACTTAAAGTTTTGAACGATTTGACTCTTAACTGCTGGAAACGCAAAAAAAAATTAAGCGGTTGAGGCAAGCAAGATTCAAAATACCTTTGTACTGGGGACCACATGATCTTTACCCAAACATGTGAGAATTTAAAACAAGTAGTTGGTAACATTTCTTCACCTACCTGTGTGATAATTTCTTTAACTAGTCACAATGACTTAGTTATGATAATCTTTCATGTATTTTAGACAGGATGAAAGTTTAGAGCCTCAGCCAAGCTCCAGAAGACCAACATTTCTTGGAAGCAGCTACTAAGCTCTGCGGATCCTTCTCTGGTTAAGCCTTGCTTGGTCACCCTGCCGGCGGTGCCCCACAGGGTTGGAGAAATGCCCGGAGAAGCTTCAGAGACGTTCAAAATTTGAAAAACTTTCCTAAAAAAGATAAGAAAATGGGTGAGATCTACTTATTTAGGATAAGTTTACTCAAAGTAGTTAACTTGAAATTTTTTAAGAGAGAGAACACTATTGGAACAAAATTTTATTCAAATTTAGTATTTTTTTTTATTATTTTTTTCAATATTTTAAATACCCAAAATACTCAAATACCCAAAATATCCGATCCAAACCCGAACGGATACTGGAATATCCATCGAAAAATTATCCAAACATTATTAAATTATATTTAATAGAGGTTTTACATTTCTTATTGGGCTTGCCTCCTCCCCTTATAAACCACCTAGACTTTAGGGTTTTCAGAAATCGTTTCTTCCTCCGAATCTCCAGGTTGGTTTTTTTTATCTGAGTAAATCTTAGGGTTAGGACTTAGGTAGATCTTTGGCGTTTGGATCTAATTTCGTCGGATCTGCAATTCCTCAGCAGCAGAGAATGGACCCGCAGATCAATGATACTGTCATTCCGACCCAAGAGGTTGGTGGTTCAAGCTCCGGTGAGAACCACGAAGCTTCTTCTTTCCCGCTGTTTGAAGATGAAAGAAGAAATTACGCGAAGGTATAGCGTCTCTCTTTCACTTTTATGATTTTCTTGTTTCAATGGCTCCTGCTGATAGCTTGTCTGTTTTTTCTTATGTTCAGTTCAAAAGTATAATATTTCGCTTAAAGCTCCAGTGAAGATGAAAGAATGAATGATTACTGACATTGATAGTCAGATTTTGCTTTGGACATTTTCTTGTTTCAGTTTTGCATCCTCTTACTTTATTTATATCCTGATCCTATACTATTTCGATTGTTTTTGTATAGATCTTTTGATTTAGCTAGCTTCTGATCTTGTTCTGCAGAAGGCTATTATCGTACAAACATGCCTCCATAAAGAATATACAATACTCTTTCAAAATTCTTAGTGAATTTGTGATGAGTTTTTTACTTTTAAAAATACATTGGGATCGTTTTGGTATATTAGCTAATCAAACCTTACCAGAGAACTGGCTACCCACGGTAGATGAAGGCAGGACCATAAACCCGGTGAGGGTGACTATTAGTTGCGCGGATAAAAATGAGGTACCAGGGAAGTTGGTTTTGCTTCCTGGGAATTGTTAGAATTGGGTTCCAACAAGTTTGGTATTGTTGCATAATTTCACCAAAGATAATTCCTGTTTTAGCTCAATATATCTTCTATTGCTGTTTCCACAGACGTTTTCATCTTCTCCAGTTTGTTATGGATAGGTTTCTGTTTCAGAGCTTTCTTATGATTAAGCGGGCATCTTCATCTCAGCTTCTGCAAGAATCCTTGAGGAATGGTCTGGAGGGTGTTCTTTCCACTGGAAAATAACTTTGGTGATAGTTGCTTTGCCAAGATAAATCCCGTATTAAAGCAGAGTGGGAACATTGTAACCATTAGTAAAACAGGGTGTTTTCCCAGCAACTTCAACACTACTAACTTTTTCCTTATCTGCAACTACAGTCCCACAAACATCGATCCAATAACCATTCTTGTATGTTGGACAGAAAATTCATCAAATGCAGCATCTCTTGACCAATATCATCAAATCGTTTCTCCTCCCAAGTAATGTTTTGTTTTGATCCCCAATACTCATTGAACCCGAATAGATGTTCCCACAAGCTGCATTGTTTCTTTGTCAAACTCTCGTTTGATTTCTAGGATAACAACATGAGTTAAATAAGCAATATACTTGTGATTCTTGACACTCCCAAAGACATAGATAACTCATAGATAGCATGCCACTCTAGATATCTAACCAAACCACCAGCAACCTTCTATTCTTTCACCCATAAGACCATATGAGTCTCTATGTCTACCTCAGTTCTCATTTTACACTTGATGTTCCTTCCTCTATGATTGTAACATTTCAATATCAAAACCCACTGATGATGTTTAGACCATAGTATAGTGGTAACTCCCAGAAGTGAAGAAGGCACTTTCCAAATTACTAAATAATGGCTTATACATTTCACGAATACCAGCTTTTGAATGTATATCTTTCCATCATCTTTGTAGAAGAATCACATCGTCTGCTTCTTACACTCATTTCTCTTACGTAGAGCTTGATGTTTCTGCGTCGTCATACCTACAAAGCAGTAACAGACTTGATGATTCAAAACAATCAAGCTATGATCAACTTTCTTATCCTTCTTAACATTATCTTTGACATTCATTAGCTTCTTCCTTTCTGCACCAACAATCCCTCCTTGCCTAGATTCTGAAACAGCATGTACAATCTCAGCCTTGTTCCTCCAACAATGCCACATATGCTTTATCTGCTTCTTATACTTACGGTCCCAGCCATAGATTTTTAACCCAATCCAAGCTTCTACTTCAAAATAAGAAAATACCTGAATATTAAGCTATGCATTCATTATCCAATCTCAAGTTTCCTTCGCCAGTGGAATGAAAATCTCTGGATTTTTCGGTAAACTCATCTCATGAAGCTTCTTAGACCATGAGAGCTCCTCAATCTCTAGGAAATAATATATGACCCACAACTCTTGGTTTATGTAAATATGATGCACCAAGATACAGATTTTTAATTCTGCTTCAAAATTCATGTTATGAATATCCAAGCAAACCAATAACTTGCTAAACATCTTTGTGATTCCAGCTTCAATGTTCCTTAGCCCATTATTTTCTTCATTACAAATCAGCCTTGGATGTATCTTTTGGTCTGCATCTAGCGGTTTCTTCCCATATACAAACCACAAAAATGATTCTAATTGTGCCCAAAATAACACTATGTGTGTATCCTTCTTTGATAGTACACACCTTTCATAGAAAACTGATAACGCTAGACATAAGCTATCAACAAAAGAACATGTTGCTAACCTATCAAACTAGACATTCGTTGCACTAACCTCATCAATGTACCACTTTTGCAACATTTCTCTAACCCTTTTCAACTTATCATGTTCATTCGATACTCCACCAGGTTTCCACACTCTGTAATTCCAAGATGAAATGATTTCATTACCTCTTTTTGCTCATGTTCATCCTCTTCTATATAAAGTGTCTTGTAACTCCTCTTTCTCTCAAATGTCCTGAGAAACATTTCAACCTGAATATTGGAAGAAGAATTGTCGTACTTCACGCTCCTTCTTTCAATGAGTCCATCTCGTCCACCTTTGTGGCATGACTCCCATCAAATTCATAGTTTTGCCCGCCTTAATCATCATCATCATCTGGAGACCAACCCAGAACCAAATTCACCAAAAAGCCCCAAATTATAAAGCTCCACGCCATTTCTTTTTTTTTTTTTTTTTTATGGCGTGGAGCTTGTTTCGTTGGCCAAGTGAAGAAAATTATTTCACACGTGAGCTAGACGACATGTCAAAGGCTAAAGGATGGACATGATTCTATACATTTTTGTTACATAATGATATAGCTTGACTAGTCAAAATTGGCCAAGGCTTCCAAGGATGAACATATTGACAATGATTTGTAATTGTACTTGTGTATATATTTCACATTTTATACGAAAATAGAAAATATCCATCTCTCTTCTTTGTTGTAATTTTCCTTCCATTCGAAGGAACATTAATTATCTCTTTGATTCTTATATTTCTCGTGACTTAATCATAGAATATGATGTTAGGGACAATGGCCATATATATCAACTTATTACATTTTCTAAAATAGGATAATTAATACTTAAAATTTCGATAATCCATTCATATCTCTAAAACTTTCATTCAAATAAATAACTAATAGATAAATATCAAAAAGCATGTTCATCCTTCAATTAACTTGCTATTGTTAACATTGATGAATAACCAAACTTTTGTATTAAACAGTAGGGGAAAATAATTAAAAGATTAAAATATTGATCTTTTAATGTCGTTAAGATACTTTTCAGAAGCTGAACCCTGATGTTTGAGAAACAAATGCGTCGATTTATCTCCGTCTTCAAGTTCGAGCTGCAATAGTTTTCGTTTATCAACTTGCTTCATACAATATCGGAGTAGTTTTTAAGAATTATGTTAATACATTAATTTACCTCATTGGGAGTTTGATTGGGTTTGATCCTAACTCCATCGAAGAGAAACCTAAAAGTAGACATTTCTTGTCCTACTTTATCGGAATATGCTTGCATCACCTTATGGAGCTCCACGTCCTTCTTAATCCGGAAGTACACACTTATGTCATCCTGTTTTATTATATTTACAATCATTTTCATATGTTAATATATACGCATTTTAACTCAACTTAATTTTTAGCCCGGTTATATGATATGAATTGTATGGGAAAAGTGTAAACTTTTTGGTTTGGAAAGTTATTGAAGAAATGATAAATTACGGATTAATGAATTATTCGCTGTTTTGCAAAATCTCAGAAAATACTTTTTAAAAATTTTCTTGTTTTCACAATATAGCTTAACCAAAAAGTGAATTTTTTCAAAATTAAGTTTAGAAATCCAAATACTATTATATCATTTTGAGCATATACAATGGTTAGTTTTCAGTCAACCATGGTCAGGGCCGGCTTAGAGGGGATGGCAGGTTGGGCGACGGGCCAGAGCTCAATTTTGGGTGTTAATAATTAAGGGGTCCGATTTTTTTATATATATAAAAAATTGAAATACTTTTTAAAAATTAGATTAAAAGGGAGCCCAATTTTTTTTATATGTGTATATTTTTTTTTTAACTATAAAATTTATAAAAATATTATTCATTTAAAAATTTAGTGGTTCCAAAATTTTTTTTTTAATAAAAATCTTTAAAATAAAAAATTAAGGGTTCAAAATTTTTTTTTGCCTTAAGGAACCCATGAAAATATTGAGCCGCCCTGACCATGGTACCTGACTTTTGAGTTTGATGGTAATATGAGACGACGGAACCGGCGGTTTCTTGTCAGACGTCGGCATCTTCACTTTCTCTCGTGACTGTTGGATTGTTCTTACCTGATTTTTTTTTTTTTTGTGATAAAGAGTCTTACCTGATTAGTTACATGCAATATACTATATATACTAATACGCATACACGTAAGCACAGTAATGAGTGAAGATATAGAGACAGATGAATCTTATCACTGAATTTTGATTTACACTGAAGTTTGTGAAAAAATTTGAATCATTTCATTCAAATTTCATACCTTTTAGTTTTCTGTTCCCATTTATTATTATCTTCGTGGGAATTGAGTATCATTAATCAATAGTTATGGATGATAGTTTTGATTTCTCACTTTGACCAAAAGAAACGAAAACTAAATTATTTTAGTAAATTCGATTGAAAACGAAATCAAGTTACTATCTACATGACTTAAGACAAAAGCTTCACATTTTTCAATTTTGTTTTCAGATTAAGGGTTTAGCTATAATCCAGATTGAGGCTTCTAAAAGCAACATTTCCATCTTCGGTGTGTCAAGTTTGTGTGTTTGTATGAGACTCTGTATGATTTATCATGTTTTTTTTATATATTTATCATGTTTTTTTCATCTATTTAATTATCGTTGATTTTTCTATTTTCCAACATTTATACTGTTGTTATATTTCAAAATCATGGAAGAAAAGAGACAATAAAAGTTTCATAAAAACCAAAAATACCCATGAGAATCATTACATATAGTCTATAGACACAGTAACAGTGTTTTTTCTTTCCTTCGTTTTTTTGTTTTGTTTCTTTCTGGTTTTCCAATAGAGTGGCAACACGATTTTACAGCATTTATAGAAGAACAAACAACTTCAAAGAGAAGAAGGAATCATACTCGTGATACTAATAAAGGGGAGGCTCCAAATCATCTTACGACACTTTTTTTTTTGTTTTTTTTTTTGGGTGAGTAATTTCAAGAAAGACAATAAAACATAAAAGAACATTGCTTTAGATGTGTAAGCACTGAGACTTTTCCGGGGCAGCAAGTAAATTCATCTTTGCATCTGTCAAGAGTCCACAGCTGGAGATTGCATGCAGCAGAGCCATTTTTTCTGTTACCAGAAAAGCCCATTTAGTGACAATGGATCAAGAGTTTTCAAGTTAAGGAGAAAAAGAAGAAGAAACTTACAGGCTGAGGTTTACTAGGATCTCCTCCTCCAGACTTAACATTACCCTCGGTGGATTTACCGGGTGATCCGGGGTTGCCACCTGTCTTTTTCTCATCCCTAGCTTTGTTGAATATCACTGTGAAACCTTCTGCAGATGCTGGATCATTCACATCCCATTCACCAAACTTCGGCAAGGGACGACCTTTGTCCTGTTTTTTCATATAAAAATACCAAAAACATCAAGAACCCAAGTTCAATTTGTAAACCTTGGTACGAAAGGCTTGTTCTTTCTTCATTGTAACCTAAGCAAGTCCTAAGTGGGAGCAAACACAATAGAGAAGAGGCAACCAACAATGAAACCTTTTATATCATCAAGTATCAGGAAATTGGTCTGTACAATTTGGCCAAACTAATTTTTTTTTTTTCCATTTTGTAGCAAACATTAGAGCACCATACGACAAAAAGATTACCAATACCAGCCATATAAGAAACTCAACTTTATTATCAATTTTTTATTAGGTGAGAAAACATTAAACCAAGTTTGAAAACTCGTGATTTTAAAATCTTGTCTCTAAATAAGCAAACAAATCCACAACGCAAAAAGAACTTTTGCTTGTCCATAAAACAACACCACAATACAAAAAAATGTTTCATGCCTCTTTCACTATCGATGAATCAACAACAATCTGAGAAACAAAAGATAACACAAGACAGCTTCTAATTTCTATGTAATTCATCATCTCAAATCCAAAATCAAAATCCCTAAAAACTCTACTGGGTTTAAAAAAAAATCAAAATCTAAGCTTTAACCAATCAAATTCAGATTGAATCAATTCGGAAGATCGAAAATTCGAAAAGTAAAAATACAAATTTAAAAACCTGAGATCTAGAAAAATTATCATCAGCAAAAATTTAAAACATCACATCTGATTATATTTATTCATCAATTCCGATTAAAATGAAACAAAGCATCAAACTTAACAAATAAAACTAAAATTCTAAAAAACCATCAAATCGAATTTCGAAAGTGTTCTCAAAAATCATATTATTCGAAACATACAAAAATCTTAAAAGGAGATGCGATTAAAACCTACCGACATGGCGTCTGAAGATTTTATCCCAAGAAAATGGAGAAAAAGAGTTGGGAAATAAGAGAAGAAGCCGCCGAGAAAACCAAGGAAAGTGAGAGAGAAAAATAAAAATTGATCGGAGAAGAGAGAGAGAATCTGGGGGAGAAGAAGAAGAAAAAGAAAAAGAGAGACTTTTTTTATTTTTCTCTCTTTTTAATTTTTTTATAAATGTTTTGCTTTTTCTTTCTAAAAATTCTTTTTTGCTTCTTCTTTCTCTTTATTATCTCGGTGCGGTGTCTGTAACGGTTTATATAAACGGAGTTAGACTCAGTGACGTAAATGTCTTTTGTTTTTTTAACGGAAAGATGAGCTGGCTGTTAATTGAGAGCATATATGTTGGTTCAGACCAAGTCACTTGCTGGCACTGTTTTGTCTTTTTCCATTTTAAATTCTTTCATTATTTTCAGCTGATTTTTTTATTATTATTTAATATCAATTTGGCTATCTATAACTTTATTTTTTCAACTTTAGTTTTGAAAGATATCTGAAATGATTTTCTCAACTAATGAACCTAGTTGTTTAATGTAATCAGAAAATTAGACTTTTCAAGTGGCCTATTTGTTTGATGAAATATGATTACTTTGAGTAAACAACAAACTTCTTCCTAACAACGATTATTATTTGACAAAATTCTTATCTAAAATGCCATCCGTCATCACTCATCTACTACTTTTTTTCTTAATCCACTTGCCTCTATTATAATGCTTTAATGCTTTAATTTATATATATATATATATATCTAATTATATAACACAGATTTGGTAAAATTAATAATTATCTTGTTGAATATCAGTTGCGACCATTTTTTTCAAAAGTATTTTCTTTATTCCTAATGGTTGTAACCAAATTCTGTATAATAATGATCTAAACGTTGATTAAGATGATATATATTTGATCTAATTAAAATTGTTTGGAGACTAACAGACAATCTTACACATTAAACATATAAATAATATATTTACAGAAGGCTCACGAGTGGGTACTGCAAAATGGAACAAATCCAGTGATGCAATCTGACGAACTGTTAGATTCTGTCTGCATCAAGATCATATCAGACACTATTCCAACACAACAACCAGTTTCTCGTTGTCTCCATTCCGACATATTCATCTAAAGATTCCTCAAAACCACAGAAGAAGCCTTTTGTTTTTGTTGCTTCCATGGCTCTGCATTCACACCATTCATTTTCTCCTGAACCATTATCTGGGTCCAGACTGATTACAGGTGAATTCAGCACATGAAAATGACAACAAAGCTCCAGCTAATTAAGAGCTTGGTCCTCCTCCTCTGTAAAGAAAACAAAAATGTAAGAAACAAACAAGATCATTAATGCAAGTGGAGTTAAATGACAGCAGTTATAAACCCACCTGGAAGTTAAAGAGATTCAATCAAGTCTCCTTTGGTATAGTTTTTGAGTTGTATCTGTCAGAGAAAGGAGCCAGTAAAAGTGCAGCTTTACTGTCTTGCTTGTCTTCTTCTGCATAACAACACATAAGCTTAAAATGCTTAAGCTTCTGGAACTCACTGGCACTCAAAGAACTGTCAACCAAACAAGAGAATACAAAAGTATGACTATAATGATGTATCATTAACTACCAATCAGAGAGGAGAAGAACAAGTAAGATACATACTGTGTGAATCAGAAAAAGCTCAAGTAGGTGCTAGAGATTAATTTGCTTAGGGAAGTTGATCATATGATTACTCTTACACCTTGTTCTGATGTTTATCCCTTCTTGTTACTTTGCAAGGCCTTCAGCTTCTCCATGGCCATTGTCAAGGTTTTGTGTGAATCTTGTGACAAGCTCATAGATGTTATGAATCCTCTTGCAAGTAAATCTTTTAAGATGATATCAGTTCCAGAGAATGAAGTTCCTTGTGAAAGTATTCCACTGATGAGAGCTTTGTAAGTAGTCGCATTAGCTAAAAAACCATCCTTTTTCATCTCTTCATAGAGTTCAAACGCAACTACCAATTCACCTTTAGCACAAAGTCCAGTAATCAATACGTTGTACGATACGAGATCAAACTTCAGTCCACAATTTCTCATGACGGCTCTCAATTCCAGGGCCTCTGTAACATCACCGTTCTTGCAAAACATGTGCATTAGAGTAGTGAAAGTAGCAATTGTTGGAACCAACTTAATTTTCAGCATGGACCGAAGCAGCAACGCAGCTTCTTCAGCCTTACCGCATTTTGCAAGCGCTCTCACCATTGCACTCTCAGCTACATTAGGTGGACATATCTTTCGTGCTAGCATCTCATCCTTCAGCACAAACGCAGTCTTTATATCTCCCACTCTACAAAGACCGTTGAGCGGACCAATGTAGTTTCTACTCTCGGGAGATAGATCTTGCTTCGACATTTCGTGCAAAACCATGCGAGACTCCTGGAATCTGTGGTTACTGTTGAGCATGCTTACAATGGCGTCACAAGAATTTTTGTCTAGGGAGATTCCCAGTAAGGTCATGACATTAACTACATCAAATGCCCAGTTGATTTTACCGTTTGCACAACACTTGGAGATTAGCATGTTAAATGTATACTTGTCAACTTCAAAACCTCGGCATATGAATGCTTTCAACATTTTAAGACCAATCTCCAACATGTTGGATTCACAAATCCCAAGAATAAGAGAATGGCATGTGAGTTTGTCAGGTAAAATGCCGTTCAGTATCATGGATCTATACAGCATAAAGCTTGTTGATACATCTTTCCTCTTTGAATACCCATGCAAGAGAATATTGTAAGTAGTCAGATTTTGGTTCTCCATTTCATAAAGTAAGTCATTTGTCTTCTCCATTTTCCCCATCCTCGAGAAGCCATCAATCATTACATTTGTTGTGACAGCATCAGGTGTAAGGCCAAGTTTCTCCATTTGCTCCTGCAAGTAAACACCAGCTTTCCACTGGCCAGCCTTGAACATACCATCCACAAAACAGGTATACATCACCTTGTTGGGAAGTAAATTACCTCGAGCCTCAGCTTCCTTAGCAAAAAGTATGGCAATAACAGTCTTTCCCTTCCTACACAACCCAGAAATAAGACAGGTATATGTATAACTGTCAGGCAGAATGCTTCGCTGCACCATCTCACCAAATAGAGAGACAGCCTTATCCAAGTTTCCTGATTGACACATTGCAGTGAGTAGTGTGATGTACATTACAGTATCAATAGCTGCAGGAACACCATGTAGGCTTTTCAGAAACTTCTCTGCCTGTCTCAAATGCCCACCTTTACATAATCCCTTGAGCAGACTACCATATGTGAAGAATGTTGGGTGATGAAATGGTCTGGAGTATGGCCCTCAAGGATCATAGCTTCATAAATTCTTAATGCTTCCTTTAAGCATCCCATCTTGCAATAATTGTATATCAGTGTTGAGTATATGATGCCATTTGGACTAAGACCAGCTCGGTAAATCCTACACACTATCTCCTTACCCGTTTTAAACCTCCCCACCTTGCAAAATCCATTTATAAGTGCAGAGTAAGTGACGATATCAGGATCAATACCATCTTTGCTCATTTCATTAAGCATCACAACTGCTTCATCCAATAACCCATTTTTGCATAACCCATCAATCAGTCCAGTGTATGTTATTCGTCCAACAGAGATCCCATTTCTCTTCATTCTCATGTAAAAGCCTCTCGCTAGGTCAAACTCTGCATTCTTGCACAACCCATCTAAAAGTACACCATAGCTAACTTCAGTAGGTATAAGACCTTGTGCTTCCATCATATAAACATCTTCAAAGCCTCTTTAAAGTTTCCCTCACTAATGTGTCCATCAATCAAAGCATTGAAAGTAACATGATTCGGTGAAAGTCCAAAGGTTAACATCTCGTTCAAAAGCTGACGAGCAATGAGAACCTTTCCTTCGTTAGAAAAACCATTAATAAGCGTATTGTACGTTACCTCGTTTGGGTAAATCATCCTCTTCCTCATTTTTCTCAGCAACAAATAACCTTTAGCACTTCTATTGTTTCTGCACAAATCGTGGATAAGCATATTATATGTACAAACATCAGCATCGACCCCTTTCGACCTCATGTGATCTATAAGCTCAATAGCAACTTTAAATCTTCCCTTTTTACAATACCAATGTAGCACAGTATTGTATGTAACTATAGTTGGGACATAACCACTCTTCTCCATCTTCTCCATTAGATAATCAGTATATTGAAGGTAGCCACGTCAGGACAAATCTTCCTCTTAAGCATTTCCTTCAAGAAAGACCAGACTGACACATCCTCACCACTCTTTACAATTGAACCTAACATTATATTACAAGTATAAACAGAAGGGTTGAACCCGTGAAGACCCATCAAGCGAAATATCTCCAGAGAATCTTGAATCATTCCTTCTCTCAGATATACCTTAATCAAGATGTCGAAAACAGAAGGGCTTGAATTGCAAAGCCTGTATGTTGTCATCAAAGCACCAAAAACAAAGCTTGATTTATCACTCATCCAAGATAACTCCTTTAAGATTTGCCTTGCAGGGTCATACATTTTAGCTCTAACTAGTATATGTGTAGTAATACAGAACAGCTGAACAATATGGTCAGACTCCAAACCCGGCTGCTTGACTATCTATTTAAGAAACTTCAAAGCTAGCTTACCATGAACTGGTCTAAGACGAGCTTGTCTATAATCCATATGACTAAGAGATCCCCAACGGTCAATTGTAAGAATGTTGTTATATATACTCTTCTCCATATCAAATCCTGTTTCATAATCCAAAACAAGTTCAAATTTTTAGCAAAACCCATCCAGAAGATTCATGAAAATTAACATTGTATGATTAAAAATTCAGTAAAAGCCATCAAATTTTTCACTCTATGGTTCTAAAGCTCGAATTTTTAAACCTCTAATCAGAATCCTACAATATCCTTTACATTGTACAGCTTGAATTGATAAAAAATAACAGTGGAATCGCAATAAGATTATGAAAGCTGTCCAAAAAATAACAGAGAACTGTATAATTCATAAAAATCTCTGATAAACAAACTCACCATAATCATCTCGTTTCGAATGTTTTACAGCGCCGGAAGAAAACCCAACTCGAGAGAAACATCCTAATTTCGAAAAACTGAGACGCAACAGAAAGATTGCGCCATTTCTACAAGAAATTAAGCTTGAGAAACCTGACATGGCTGCTTCTTCTTCAGTCGATTCAAAAAATGTTTCTCCTTCTCCTCTGTGTTTCTCTCTCTCGCCACAAGCTGGGCCAAAAGTTAAAAAGGCCTGTTTCTATATTAAATGGGCCTTTTGTTGTAAACCCATAACGTATCAATCTAAATCAACACGTGCTTAATTTGAACGTAATAAGAGTGGGTCCCGTAACTAATGCGATCTGATGTTAACGGACGGCTGAGATGTAGGAGCAAGAGCGTAGGGTAGGTGAGCTGTCGATAACGACGACTTAAATATTTGCCTTGTTCATTTAGGTGAAAGCAACTTCCGAGTTTTACGCCTGAGAGATTTTATCTATTTTTAAGCTGAATCATTTATTTATTATTTATCACATCAAAAATATGCATTTCTTTATCATCAATCATCATCACAACTCGAGTCTTTTTTTTTTTTTTGCTCAACCATTGCAAGCAAGAAACGTTAAAATTTAAATTGCACCTAATACCATATAACAAAAACGTCGGATTCTTTTATTTTGTTCTCAAATAAAATTAATTGCAGATTATATCTACTCTTAAGAAAACATTAGTAGAAAAGGAACACTGAAGAATCACAATTAAACAAAATAATGGAAGAAAATATATAACGTTATTGTATCCTTTTGATTCAAATAAAAAAAGGATTAATAAAAATGAAAAGAGAAATTAAATGTGAAAGCGAAAAGGTAAGAGACTTAAAGAGAGAATCTCTAATATTGTAGAAACTGCCAGTTTCATGACTGTAAGTAACCTCAGGACCATTTTCAGCTTCGTTTTTATTTCACCTACTATAGCCTGGTCTTCACCTCCTATCACCGGCTGTAGCCAGTAAACCCATCTCCCCATTATAAATCCCAGCCACACAGAGCCACCGTCACTTCTTACTTACGCCGCACGTCACAACTCTTTTCATTTTCTTCTTCTTCTTCCTCCTCCCGGAGAAGAAGATGAAACATGTTGACAGAAGAAAGAGAGCACAATCCGGGATTAGCAAATTAGACAGTTTTGCTCTTGTCAAGAGTGTGCTCTCTTTCCTTCTGCCACCATCATCGCGCATTGCGTATGTGTATGTGAGCGTGTATGCTTTTGAAGTGATACCTTCAGTTTCAAGGGAGGTATGTATGTTACTTAGTGATATTTTCATTAATATTCTTGAAACTGTTTTTTTTTTTTTTTTTTTTTTTTTTGTTGATTGCTCTGTAAATCATTCCCAATTTCTAAATCCCTAGAAAAAAAGAAGATTGATAAGCTCTTGTTCTATATTCTGAGATGGGTTTATATGAAGTAAGAAACCTTAATCGTTCAATATAAACTCATTGAACCAAAGGCCACACAGTATTATACAAAGACAAACAAATAAAATGGAAGAATTGAATTTTTTTTACTAAGGTACAACGTAGACGATGTTATCTCCTTCTTCTTCTTCTGAAACAATATCATCAAGACTTAACCCACAAGAGAAAGACAATGTAGGTTTCATCTTTGGAACCGGACTAGGCTCAACCTCATTGTTAAGTATCTGAAGAACACGTCTCATTGATGGTCTCTCATTACTATCTGGATGAGCACATTTAAGCCCTACAAGCAACAGTTTCTTCATCATTTCTTCATCAAACTCACCTTTCAATCTCTCATCCACAGCTTCAAGAACTCTTCCTTCACTGTGTAATCTCCATACCCAATCCACTAGATTCACTGTCTTTTGACTCTCTGGCTCTTTATCTATTGGCCTTCTCCCACAAGCAACCTCTAGAATCACAACTCCGTAGCTAAAAGCATCTGTTTTCTCTGTCGCAGTGCCGTATTGGAGATACTCTGGTGCGAGATAACCCATTGTACCAGCGGTCAAGGTTGAGACAGGGCTCTTATCGTGCTCCGTGAGTCTAGCTAGACCGAAATCGCCGAGCCTTGCGTTGAAGTTTATGTCAAGCATTATGTTGCTTGTCTTGATGTCTCTGTGAACCACTTGCTGCTCACACTCATGGTGAAGATAAGATAAAGCTGAAGCTAAACCAATCGCTATATTCAACCTATGTGACCAGTCAAGAAACACAGCTCCTGTTTCTGATTCTTGATACAGAATCTTATCAAGACTTCCATTAGGCATGAACTCATAGACGAGAAGCAACTCTCCTTTCTCGTTACACCAACCCTGCAACTGAACAAGATTCTTGTGCCGCAAGCAAGCAATGATAGATAACTCTGCTAAAAACTCGGTTTTGCCTTCCGTTGAGTTATGTCTCGATCTTTTCACAGCAGAGATAGTTCCAGACGAAACAAACATAGCTCTGTAAACATTCCCAAACGCTCCTCTTCCAATGACTCTACTTGAATGAAACCCTTTTGTAGCTGTGTAAAGCTCTCTGTAACTAAACTCTCTTAAACCTGTGATTAACTCAGTCTTAAGTTCCTTCTCTGCTTTCACACTTTTCCATTTCTTCAAAGTGAAATACCCAAACACCAAAAGAGCTAAACAGAAGAAGATAGGACAAGAAATACCAAGTCCAATAGCGAGATTGTGTCTATGACCTCTCTTCTTACTAGGTATAACAACAGGATCAACCACAGAAGTATCTGAAACGTTGTGAGGATGACTAGATTTTGATCTCACCGGAACAAACCCAGAAGTCTTGAAACTCCAATTCTCAATCAGATGAATCTCTGTACTTCCTTCTGTTGAACCGGAGAATCCTACATACATTTCACCATTCAAGAACGGAGAAAGATCGATCTTTACAGATAAAAGAGGCTTCTCTGGCTTCTTCGTTGTGGTAGCTATTAAATCTGTATAACTCAAGAACACGTTTAACAAACGTTGATCGTTCTTGTAATCAATCCAAGAAGTAATCGATTTCCCAGATTTAAGATCTATTTGAGATGATATAAACGGATCTGAAGTAGCGATTGAGTTTAAACTATCAACATCTAAACCAATATGATTTCCACTTGGATCGTTGAAATGAGGATCCAATTTAGTATCGAATTCGATAGCTACGAATCGATTCTTCATCGGCTGAGATGAATTTACGAGACCTAAGTAGCCACCGGGACTTCCTAAAGTATCGTTGTCGTGAGAGAGGAAGAAAGAGAGACCGTCGCCGGTGGAATCTGGGTTAACGTTTTGAACGGTGAAGGAGAAGTGAGTGGAGAAAGACGCCGTGGTGTTTGAATCTTGATCGTAGAAACGGATTGGAGTGTTGTAGATTACGGTTCCGGAGCTTGTATCTGGAACACCGAGCTCTCTTGTGAGTCCAACGACGCCGTTTTTAAGATGAGAATCGCCGAGAAACGTGAGGTTTCGTATCGTGAAGGATTTGAAGGTGAAGTTCATGTTATCAGCTGATACGAAGACTGGTTTCGACATGGATAGAGATATCCATGTGAAGAAGAGAAGAAGAAGCTTTCTTGAAGAAGACATTAGAGAGAATAGAGAGAGAGAAAGAGTTTGGTTACTGGTGGGAAAATGGATTCGAATTGATATGAAGGAGATAAGGGTATAATTGTAATATTATATAACGGTTATTTATGGTGATACGATGCCGTTTAGTGGGAATAAAAGCTGTAGGAGCGGGTCGGGTGGTGGGGTCTGGTTAAAATGGACGCAAAAATCAAAACTGACCGTTTTAATGGCATCTATATGGCGCCACCACGTGAATAAGAGTATGATGGAATTATATCTTTTACTATACTTTTAAATTATTTATCTGTCTACAATAATAACTAAGTTTGACTCACTTACTATGGTTGACTGCTTAGCAGATACAGTATTTTACTACTTTCGAGACAGAACCTGAAATTAATAAGACTGTTTCTGTGACTATACTGAGTCTATTGATCACATTTGTATCGTATGTAAGTGGGTGATTCTTTCTACTGTTTCCTTTATAGATACACAATTCATCACAGTAAACATATTTACAAGTTGAACTGCTAAACAGCGTTTTTAATCCATTGTGTAACAGTGAGTGCTTAAGAGTCTAGAAACTCAGATCATATATTCTACAATTTTGACTAGTTTATTTAAGCACTAAATTCGACAGTAATTAAATAGGAGTATATTTAAGCGATCGTGTGTCCAAAAAGTTGTTTTTAACGAAATCGACATTGAAAAAGGAGCGAGGATTTGGTTATATTGAAAATGGACAAATCTCTTGCTTTCAGCACCTGGCACTTTCCACTAGAATAATCCACAGAACCTAAGAATATAATATCAAACTAGCCGTTATGTATGAACGTGAACGTCAATTGGGATGACTATGTTAATTAATTATTACATTACCCATTCACTAATCCTTCAGAAAGCAAAAAGGAATCTTCAGAGATTCGATTTTGATGGTAATAACTTGTTACAATAGCTAAATGAACAGAGAGCGGATTCACAAACTACTCTATGAATTTATAGCTTCAAGCTACTAAGGTTTTTGTTCCTCATTTCTTGCAAAAACAAGGAACTTGAAACACAAAATACTTACTTTGTTTGGCTTCTCATAGTGATGCTATCTCGATTGAAACTTTCGCGGCAAAAGGACTGAGAGAATCAAAACAAAAATTTATCCACAAAAGTATGGAGAAAACTATGAAACCTTTTCTATAAAGTGTAACCGAAAGATCTTACCTTTGTTTATATCGCAGTTGCTTATCGCAGGGAAAGTAATATTGGGATCGAGGTTTTGTTGGGAAATGACAGCAAGAAGAACGTTGTCCTTGCTGTGTAAATAAGAAGCTTGAGGGTAAACAAATGGTAACGGCCAATGATAGTTTGAACATTAGAGAATGAGAGAGGAATTCGGAGACAAAACCTGGCCCAAGTAGGAGCGAATTTTTTGTTTGAGATGTCGTCATCGTCGTCTTCCTCTTCATCTTCGTCGTCTGAGCATTTGTATGGAGACATATCGTAAGACTCTCCCATTTCCTCAATTCCAATGTTGGCTTCTTCAGACATTTTTACTAGATTGCTTATTACCTAGAAGCACAAGCATTGTTATTTATTAAGATTGGTTTCATCTCTAAAGTGTCTCTAAAAGATAAGAGACTTTTACCTTGAAATCATCATCTCTAGAGGATCTTGATCCATTAGTATCGTCACTGGAATTACTCTTTGGTCTCACTTCAGGGATCCTAGTATTTGCCTGTCCTCGGGTTTTCTCAGCATGACTTTGGTCTTCTTTAAGTTCCTTCTGTGCTTTTATCCTCGCATCCTAATATGTCGTTATTTTAATTTAGCAAAACTCCTAACATCACCATAATCAAACAAAGATTGTAAGAACAGAACAAGAGGAGGGTTCTTACCATAGCTTGTCTTTTCGATTCTTTTTCAGCTTGTAGTTTTTGATCAGCTTCTCTTTGTTGTCTCTGGATTTCTGCAATGCGCTGTCTCTTAGCTTCCTTCAACTTTTTGTCTTCTTCTTCCCTCTGTCTCTTCCTATCAGCCATTTCAAACTCCTTTCTCTTTCGCTCTTCTTCTTTCTTTTTCTTTTCCATCTCCTGCTTCCAAGCCATTTCAGCCTCTTTTTTCTTTCGATCTTCTTCTTTCTTTTTCTTTTCCATCTCCTGCTTTTTCAGATTTTCTTGTTCCTGCCTTGCCCGCTCAAGCTTCATAGCTTCCTTCTTCATCTTACGATCATTCTCTTTCTGTTCAGCAATCCGTTTTGAAGCCTCAGCAGCCTCCAGGGCTTTTACTTTGACATCCCTCTTGCCTAGGGGAAACATAGAGAGGATTAAATCAGACGAATAAGTAGTGCAAGACAGTAAACTGATACCTCCACTTAATTGGAAAACTTTGAAAGCTGTATACTGGAAAGAGAAAACAATTGCCTGTAATTAGTGCAGGTGCTGGTTTTTGCTGCTGCACAAGTGGAACAAATGAAGTAATGTTGGAGACAATGTTGTTGTGCCTAGGTTCTTTTTCTGGTAATCGCGGCCCTAGAGTAGTCAAACTTGAGTTGCAAGACAACTTAGCCTTACTGAACCTGCTACTAGGCGGTTTGGCATTTCTTCCAGCACCTGCTCCACCTTGGTTCTCTTTACCTTTACGCGTGAATCTTCGGCTACCACTGTTCTGCCTTAACACTTTACTTTTGACACTGTTGCAGGTAGCGGAAAAGCCGAAAACAGTATTACCAGAGTCTAGACTCTGTCTATCAACAGGAATCTTGACTTCAGAAATAGATGGAAGAAACTTTGTAGGGTCTTCATTAACATCGCCAAGAGGTTTCCTTTCAGCAGAAACATTCTCCATTTCAGTATCAGATATCTCATTGACAGCTTCGGATATGTTATCTTCTATGTTTTCATTCTCTTCAGCTATGCAAGGAAGATCCGTAATTGAACTTCCTCGCTTCTCTGACCTCATAGACTTTGGAGTGTTGGTACATAAGTTCTCAGCCTCCTCTTCTAGGTTCTCATTTTCTTCGGTAATGCAAGGTAGGTCTGGTGTCTGACTGCCTCGTTTCTCTGAACTGGAAGACTTTTGCAAACTTCTATACCACAACTTCTCAGTTGGAGACGTGCAAGGATTCCTGTCGTCAGCAGATGAGCCAGAACCAGAAAAAGGCAGAGAGTCGGTGTACGATCTTCCTGTATAATCATGGTTAATCCCCAATTTATCAAAGACAGAGCTACCCTCGAGATTCTGACTGAAAAACATGCCATCAAGCAGCTCAGCTGAAACGGACTGATCCAAGTCTAGTTTTCCACCGAAGTTAAATGTTTTAGCCAGATGCAATGACGGAGTGGTCATGCAAGCAGACTTACAAATCTGCTCTATCATGGCTGCACTTTCTGCTGTAGTTCTTGGAAGTTGGAGGCTGTCATGATTTATCTGGGTTTTGAAACCGCTTTGATTTTCATCATCGGTTTGGATTATAAAGCTCTCCAAAACAGGTGGGCTTCCATCGTCTGAGCTTATCAAACCCAGGTGTGGTAAACAAGAATGATCTGAATCGCGGACAATGCAACTAGCTAATGGATGAGAGGTTTCTCCAGAACATTGCAAAAATTTCATATTTTCTGATCCAACTCCGTGATCTGGAGCAATTTGATTTCTCTGTACACTTAGCTGTTCTGGTTTGAAGGAAAGCGAGGCAGGACTCATCAATCCAGCTTCCTTGAATAAGTAACGCTGTAAATATCCAGTTTTCAGATTAATTACACATCATACAGAACAAGAGGTGCTTGATACTACAGCACTTCTGCACTTAGGTCTAGAATGAGATTTTCGCATTAATTATAATAGAACAGTCTTAAGCTGAAGTATAATTGTCTATTTCCCTTTAGAGAAAGGAATGAAGATACGGTTTTTTTTATATATAAATAGAGCGGTTAAACTTATGTTCAAGGGAGAAAGAGTACTTTTAGAAGACATAAACCTTAACAAGAATGAGAAATACAGTACATACCTCTTCAAATCGTAACTCAGATGAAGATGCAGATCCAATCATCTTCTGTAACTCAACATCAAAGTGATCTAAAGATGCAGATCCAATCATCTTCTGTAACTCAACATCATAATTATCGAGGTTGTAACATGCGGCTTCCTCCCTATACTGTACTACTTCCCTTACAGAATCTGAATTGAGAATGTCTCCCTGCAATGTATAAAATCAATGATTTAAAAAAGCATTTTAGTTACATTTGGAAGGAAGGAGCAGGTTCAATACTCTCGTATATTGAGCTGTCCCAAGACGTAGGGAAAGAATATTCACCTGTGGGCTTGACGAAGGCACTCTAGTAGTTAGGTTTTCCAGGGTTCTTCTCCGCTTATTCTGCAACTGGGAACCCCCCATGGAGGAACTAGAGCAGAAAAGTTCCTGAATAGATCTCCGCTTCATGCAAGCTGTACATGTTATATTTATATTAACTGGGGGAACACCTTTGCCAGCGGATGTTTCATGTTCAGATCTCTTTGTCAATGCCTCTATCTGACCAGTGAATATATTTGACTCTGAAGGTTCATTTTCTCCCACTTTTAAGCCGGTGTGGCTTGCATGAGATTCCATTTCTGGTACCATTTCTATCTCTAAGACATTATGATCCTCAGTGTCATTCAATTCATTGTCAGCCGAGAAATTGACTTCAGAATCAGTGAGAGATGGAACATCAAACACCCTTGCGGCGGATGCTGGTGTGGGGGCCTTCTCTATTGTAGATTTTACCGGACTATTCATTGGAACCTCATTGAAGTTGCGTTCTTCATTATCATCCAAATGACATGATTCAGGCTTCACAAAAACAGGGAGATCAGGGGTTCTCAGCGATGAATTTCCTGCTCTAACTTCAAGCTGTTTGTCAGCCGATTTATGATCAGAGCCAACAGAAGGAGCCTTATATTCATTTGCTGATTTCTCTCCTATGGCTGAGCTTCTTGGCCTACTTATTCTTCCATGGCTTTGGTTACTCCCCGCTTTGCTCACTGATCCCTGTGGTTGCATTTCCTTGGATCCACAACTAATGTCACATCTTTTAGAATGGTCAGTCAAGTTTTCCGGAGTGCCACTTTCCTGAAGAATAGATTCAACAGCCACTGGCTCAACTACCGTGATGTCAGTTTGGCCTAAACTTCTAGACTTTGAAATATTGCTAACTTCAATTGATTCCCCATTGTAATCTTCCTCCACTAATAAAACTTCACCAGGAACAGTAACGGGCACACTTTCATCGTTTGATTGCATTACTGAGTGTCTCGACTGCAGTTCAACTGAAGAGGACTCAACAAAGCCCGAAAGCTCGGTCTTGGATTTAGAGTCTTGGAGTGCATCTGCAAATGTGGTCTCATCTGGGTAGATGCCAGTTAGGCTTACCCTTTTAGCACTTGAACATCTGTTAGTGTCAACACATTCACCCTCTTCTTTTGATTGATCGTTGCTGGTAATATTTTCAACTACTAAACCTTCAAAATCGACAGTGGAGGGATTTAGTGACTTCTTTACATGGTCACCTTGCAGTAATGAAATTGAATCTCTTGGCTCCACGTCCATTGAAGAGGACTCAACAGAGCCTGGATGCTCAGTCTTGGATCTATTTCCTTGAGAATTACTTCTGGATCTTTCAATGATTTCAGACTGAAAAATGATCGTTTCAGCATCTGCCACCATAGAAACTTCATTAGCCATAGGTATTGCCTGTGGTGATTCTACTTCATGATCTGCCCAGTGTGAGGGATTTGAATTTCTTGACGGAAAGTCACCAGAAAAGGAGTTTCTTGACTTTTGATGTTTCATCTTGGAGCTATTTTGTCTCGAGCTTTTAGATCTTGTACCTCCATCGAGATAAGCTGTCTCATTGCAACTTCTGCTTTGGGGGTCATCCACTTCCTCATCTACTTTGGCAGACACTTCATCAGCTGTCTCAATGGACTGTAATATATCCATTCCATTCACATGACCAGACTCGAGTAGAGATTCTGGTAGAATAGAAGCATAAGCATCCCCACTGGAAGCTTTTTGCACCGAGTCCACTTTCTGATGTGGGGTAAAAGACTCTGTAGGTGAACTAACTTTAATACACTGATCCTCTCCTTTCCCACTGGAAGCTTTTTGCACTGAGTCCACTTTAAAAGACTCTGTAGTTGAACTAATTTTAATACACTGATCCTCTCCTTTCCCTTGATAACTACTGTTCTCTACTTCATCTCGACACCCCTCATCATTCTCATCATGCTTAAATAACTTTATCTCACTAACACTGTCAGACCTTAAAGAAGCAATCCCAATGCCTATATTTCCGCCGGGAGAAGGTTTGAGGACATTTCTACTGTTTGAACGGCTTTTAGAAGCTTTCGCACTACTACGAAGCTCCAAAGCTTTTTGACGTGACCGCGATCTCTGCATCTTAGCAAGTGATAATCCAGGATCAAGGCAAGTGTTTGCTTCAGTTTCATCTTGACAATAACCGAGAGGTGATGGTTTCCGCTTAAAACTAGTAGTTGAGACACTTTTGGGAACCCTTTTCCCTTGGCTACATCCAGGAGATGTAGCATCAAGATTAGTTTCAACTCTCTGATTCTGGGAGTGTTCGGGAGACGGAAAACTTTGATTCTCTTTGTAGCCGATTGAGACACTCTCTTTCTCAGGGACATCTCTAGGAGATGCAATAGTAGCATCCTGCTCATGAGGATGCTTTGAAACGTGTCTGTCTAAGTTGTGTGAGAGATCGTGTTGTTGTTCCTCTTCAAGCAACTGCTCTTCTAAAGGGTTCTTTACCACAGATGTCAGGTCTCGTCTTACTACATTGTCAGCTAGAAACCTGACAGACTGTTGATATGAAAAGTGACGACTGCTAGGACAAATGATGGAAGGTCTTGATTGACGCGGCAATAGGAGTTCTGAGATAATCTCCTCCTTATTCAACTCTGTATGCATACAAACAAATATCAAAATAAGAATTGTGATCAGAAACTCTTCTCTTCAACAAAATTGGAACAGATACACTCATTCCCATGTAAGAAAATGAGAAAATAATTGTGCAAAGAGCTCCTAAAACCTATGAAACCTATCACAGTAAATTCAACATCAAATTGTGCTTATCAACCCTAATACCATTTAATTCGACATCAAATTATGCTAATACGCTTTATAAACTTTCAATCCATTTCCCGTTTAAGTATCAAACAACTTCGCAGCATCATTCCCACTACATGTGTTGACGAAAAGAAGAAATCAAAGAATATTAATCGATAAAACCAAATACTGCTATAAATTTGCTCCAATTAGCCAAACAAATCTACATTTACCATTCGAGAATGAGCAAGAAATTGAGCACAAATATGAGAAAATTGAGTACTAAATCAGATTCAACAACTACCGGAAGTTTGGGAAGGTAGAGACGGAGACCAGAGCCACGTCGGAGGAGATACTCCGGCAAGTAGGCACTTGGAGGCTAAATGTTGGTCATAGAGATCTACTTGTTGCTTAACCTGCTCAACGATTCGCCTCTTCCTCTCAAAGATCTGCACGAAAAGATTCTCCATCTTCAAATTCGCCGTCCCCCTCGGATTCTCTCTGCCGTAAAACATCGCCGACGACCTGCTCTCCAGATTGAGCAAGAGACTATTAGCGCGGATTTGAATTTCAAAACTTTGGGGGTGACGATTTCATTTTCGCTTTCGTTTTCCCTTAAAAAAAATAGAATAATGCTTTTATCCATTACGGAAAATTAAAAATTTGAAAAGAAAAAAGAAACCTGGTGCTCGCAAATGATACGTTGTAACGTAAACGATGCCGTTTTCGCTTTATCCTTTTAATAGAACACCCTTGTTAAATGCAAAAACGTTGCGTTTTAGGTCAAGTCAAAACGGAATAAATAAAACCCTTTACACGACATCGTTTCATGCTATCCTTATTCTTGCGCCGTCGTCGTCGTCTTTTTATCTCTCCCTGATCATTCGCCGGCGTGATCGTTACAGACTTAGATTCGATCATCAAGTCCAATGGATGTCACCTTACCAGTCGAAAAATTCTCTATTGAATCATTACCTGAGTAAATTTCAAAGCTTATTCTCGATTTTGATTGATTTTTTCTCTCAACGAAAATTCCAATTTTGTAAATTTGATCTGCTTGGTTACTTATGAATATGAGATTCTCACCAGATTAACTGTAAATTTATGGGTGTTGATTTTTTTAATCGCTTGTCTGAATCAGGGACAACTCATGTAGTGCTTGTGGCAACTGGGAGTTTCAATCCTCCTACTTTCATGCATTTACGCATGTTTGGTGAGTTTTTACTAAATCAGTTATATAATTCAATGTTGTTTCAGATTCGATAAATGCGAGAAATTTTCACAATTGGAGACAATATGATCAGTGTTTGACTCGTTTTCAATGGGAAATTTCAACACTGTGTATAGTCTAAAGTAGCTGAGATTATTTATATGACAAGAAAGAACAGCAGAAGTTAGAGTTTTATGAATATTCAATTGAAACCAAAGTTTTCAACAGTTGATGCTTGTTGAATGATCTTTGTTGAGTTTAGAGCTGGCGAGAGATGAATTACACTCAAAGGGATTTCATGTTCTTGGAGGCTGTATGTCTCCTGTAAATGATGCATACAAGAAGGAGGTATAATTTTGGCAATTTGAGACTCTTCGTGTTTTTTTGAATAATGACTCTTGTTTTTCTTAGCCAGCTAATGGACATGTTACGTGTGATGAAACTAAGAGCTTCTTCTTCTATTATAGTTCCCAAGGTTTCTTATGTTTACTGTTTAATTTCCCTTTAGAAATAATAAATCCATCAGATTTTGTGTAGGGTCTTTTATCAGCAGAGCATCGTATAGCGATGTGTAATCTCGCCTGCAGAAGCTCTGACTTTATAATGGTTGATCCGTGGGAGGTACTCTCTCATTCCTTCTAAAAACTTTTATAGTAAGTTCTCTTTAGAGGAACAAAGTGTTGCTTCTTTACAAAACTGTGAAAGCTGTTTCTACAGGCATCTCAAAACAGCTACCAGCGAACTCTGGAGGTTTTATCAAGGGTCAAGACTTTCCTTACAAACAATCAACTTGTACCTGAAGGTAAGAGAACTTTAGCATCTTTTTACTCATAGTTGATCTCATTTACGTTTTTTGGTAATTTCTGGATCGTCTCAATGCAATTGCTATGTTTCATCGTACGTGCTAGTTACTACGCAATGAAAAACTCATTTTTATAGTATGTTGTTTCTAATGCTAGAATCTCTCAAAGTCATGCTATTATGTGGCTCGGATTTATTGCAATCTTTCTGCACTCCCGGTGTTTGGATCCCTGTACAGGTAAACTAAGGGAGCATCATTTTATAAACCGAGATTTGTTTTATCGATTTTGACGCACAATTATGCTCTTTTTTCAATATGAATTTTTGAAGGTCAGAACTATTTGTCAAGACTATGGCATTGTGTGCATCCGTAGAGAAGGACAAGATGTTGAAAATATGATCTTTGGTGACAGAATCTTATACGAAAACCGTGTAAGTATTACCGAGTTTTTTTATATAATCCATTGTATCGATCAGTCAAGTCAATCTAATACGGTACCTTTTGTAGGATAACATCAAGATCGTCAACAATTTTGTTCCTAATCAGATCAGTTCGAGTAGATTAAGGTAGTGTGAGGTTTCTTCTTCTCAAAAACATATCATTTTCACTAAAAAAATGGCTTCTCTTGCTCATTCCTCTGCTTCTTTCAGGCAATGCATTTCGCGTGGGTTATCAGTTAAGTACTTGACTGAAGATGGAGTAATAGATTATATCAGACAACATCAACTATACACTGAGCTTACATGACAAAATCTGAGAAGATTTTTAATTCATCTGATTTATATCAACTAATCAGATTTTTACTACACAACACATCAAATAATCATGATAAACATATGTTTTGATCAAAAAAAAAGAAACTCATGATAAACATATGTATTCATATTAGAGATATCTGTTGAATTCAGTTTTTTTCTTATTTATCAAATTTCTGTATCATATGATTCATGTTCACAGCTAAAACAAGGTGAAGAAAGAAACCAAAGAGGGGAAATAAATTTGAAAAAGTAAACACTGAAGTATAAAAGAGAATTTTTTTTTTTTTTTTTTGTGTTTTCTCTGCAGAGCAGAGAGTAGAGACTACCGCAACTTGAGAAGAGGTAATGTCTCTTATACGAAACCCTAGATTCGTCTCTCTTCTCAAATGGATATCACAAGTTTCTGTAAAAACTCAGATATCACAAGATGCTTTTTTGCTTGAGAATTACAATATTTTGGGGAATTATGGAATTGGTCTCAAGCAGATGGGGAAGATCTTCAAGGAAGCTAGAGAAGTTTTCGGATTTGAAACCGCGGTTTTAGCTTCTAAGATTCAGGCTTCTGAGGATTTCGGATTGATAAAAACGTTTGTGTTGAACATTATCGTTTGTAGCCCGAGTATCTTGGTTGGGAATATGAATGTTGAATTCGTTAAGGTTTTAGAGATGCTGAAATCCGTAGGAATTGGTTTTGATTGGGTAAATGAGAACTTATCAGAGGAGGAAGAATCATATGATTGGAGCTCTATGCATAGGGTTCTAAGCTTGCTTACAGATCTCTGTTTCGATGACAATGAGCTACTTGAGTTAATTAAGAAGCACCCAAGACTTTTTTTAGAGAATTCAGGGGAATGGACATTGTATCTAGCTGGGTTTCAAACAAAGCTAGGATCATCTAGAAGTGAGCTCTCTTCATTATTTTCAGAAATTCAAGTAAAGCAATGTGTTTTGAATCTAAGGCATTGCTTCTAATTCTTGAACCAGATCAAGATGGAGTTTGATAAGATTGGTACGATTTTTCGTTCTCACTCCTCTTGGCTTGGTGAATGTCCTTTGAAGAAAACCAAAACCTTACTTTGTAGCTTGAATGTTGGGACTATGTGGCTTTGTCAAATCATCCAAGATAACCCAGAGGAGATGAAAAAATGGACTATGGGTTTAAGGGTCCTGCCACTAGGCCCACTACCTAGTACCAGGGAAGAGGAAACGTCAAGATTCCGTGGAGTTGGAGAGAGCGGTTAAGAAATTCCGTGGGAGAGGATCAGAACTTCCACAAAGATTATATTTCCTAGGGAGTTTGGGTCTAAACGAGAAGGATGTCAGATATATAGTGAATGCATTCCCTCAGATCATATGTCAAGCATCTGATCTCGTAGAAGCAAAGGTTAACTATGTTGGATTAAGCTTGAAGATAGCTTGAGCTATAAGCTATTAGGATTAGAAAATATATTTAGGAGTTATCTAAATATAATGGTGTTTCTATTAGAATTAGAAATTAGCCAAAGTCTTTCAATATATAAGGAGATGTCAAGGTGTGACATAACTTATGAGTTTTAAAGATTGAGAGAACTTGAGAGCTTTAGTTTTGAGTAATTTTCTAAAGCATAATAAAGAGAGTTATTCTTTGTTATACTTTGAGTTCTTAATTGCATCTTTAAATTCTAGAATTGGTATCAGAGCTTTAGGTGAATCAATCAAGTCAGAAACTCGATCACAAAGCTTTAACGAGCAAGGAGGAGAAGGAACCGAGCCATGGGAGACCTTACTATACCTACGACGGAGAAACCAGAAGAAGGAGGAGGACCTTCTTCAATCCAATGTCCTATGCTTAACTCGACCAATTATATGGTATGGGCCATGAGGATGAAGATTTGTCTTAAAGTACATAAGGTTTGGGAAGTCATAGAAGTAGAGACGGCGGACAGTGAGAATAACAACTTGGCAATAGCTTTGTTGTTTCAGTTCATACCCGAGGCACTTATCTTGCAAGTCGGAGAGCTAGACACGGCAAAAAAAAGTGTGGGAAGAAATCAAAGCAAGACATGTTAGAGCAGAGAGGGTCAAAGAGGCAAGATTACAAACACTAATGGCCGGATTTGATCATCTTAAGATGAAAGATTCCGAGACTATTGATAACTTTGTGGGAAAGTTATCTGAAATATCATCGAAATCGGCTGCCTTAGGAGTAAACATTGAAGAATCAAAACTGGTCAAGAAATTTTTAAGAGTCTTCCTCGAAAAAAATATATACATATAGTGGCATCTCTTGAACAATGTTAGATCTCAACACAACAAGTTTCGAGGACATCATAGGACGCCTAAAAGCCTACGAAGAACGAATCTTCGAGGAAGATGAAGAAACTCAAGAAGATCAAAATAAATTGATGTATACAAACATGGAAACTCAAAATCGAGACTTCAATGGTGATTTTAGAGGCAGAGGACGCGGAGGACGATTCTACTAAAGGGGAAGAGGTCATGGACGATTCAATGGAGGAAGAGATTTATCGAGAATCGTTTGTTAACGATGTGACAAAACAGGTCACTTTGCGTTAAGTTGCCCAGATCGATTGCTTAAATTGCAAGAAACTCAAGAAAATAGCAACAAGGATACACAAGACGCAGATGAGCTCCTAATGCACGGGGTGGTGTACTTGAACGAGAAAACCTGTATACCAAGCAAGTATGAAACAAACACCGGAGAAGAGCACATATGGTAACCTTGACAATGGGGCTAGCAACCACATGACAGGAGATCGAAGGTATTTTATAAAAATTGATAACTCTGTTACAGGAAAGGTACGATTCGGTGATGATTCGCGAATAGATATTAAAGGGAAAGGATCGATATCTTTCATTGATAGAAACAGCGACCCAAGAGTGATGACAAACATCTACTTCATTCCGGATTTAAAAAGTAACATTATTAGTCTTGGACAAGCTACAAAATAGACGCGGAGGACGATTCTACTAAAGGGGAAGAGGTCGTGGACGATTCAATGGAGGAAGAGATTTATCGAGAACCGTTTGTTACCGATGTGACAAAACAGGTCACTTTGCGTCAAGTTGCCCAGACCGATTTCTTAGATTGCAAGAAACTCAAGAAAATAGCAAAAACGATACACAAGACGCATATGAGCTCCTAATGCACGAGGTGGTGTACTTCAACGAGAAAAACTGTATACCAAGAAAGTATGAAACAAACACCGGAGAAGAGAACATATGGTACCTTGACAATGGGGCTAGCAACCACATGACAGGAGATCGAAGGTATTTTACAAAAATTGATAACTCTGTTACAGGAAAGGTACGATTCGGTGATGATACGCGAATAGATATTAAAGGGAAAGGATCAATATCTTTCATTGATAGAAACGGTGACCCAAGAGTGATGAAAAATGTCTAACAACGATAAGCGACTCAAGTAGATATCATGCGAGGTTGGAACATGTAAACCTTGAAACAATAAGGAACATGATACATAGAGAACTTATCAAAGGAATTCCACGAGTAAACATTGAAAAGGAAATATGTGGTTCATGTCTACTCGGGATACAAACTAAACAAGTGTTTCCACGAGCTACCCGATATCGAGCAACCAAGAAACTTGAGCTCATTCACGGAGACCTTTGCGGACCTATAACATCAAGCACGA
Organism: Cardamine occulta; assembly: GCA_028015245.1. NCBI lineage: Eukaryota > Viridiplantae > Streptophyta > Magnoliopsida > Brassicales > Brassicaceae > Cardamine > Cardamine occulta. Next base: position 20,587,036 of record CM051390.1, read on the forward strand.
TGGCTAGAAACAGGTATATTTTTATTTTCATTGATGATCACTCTAGATACATGTGGACAATTCTGTTGAAAGAAAAGGGTGATGCCTTTAACAACTTCAAGAAATTTAAAAGCTTGGTGGAGCAAGAATCAGAAGCAACTATACAAACTTTCATAAAAGATAGAGGAGAATTTGTGTCACAAGAGTTTAATTATTTCTGCGATAACACGTGTATAAAACGACACCTCACCGTGCCATATACTCCTCACCAAAACGGGTTGGTTGAGAGGCATAATAGAACATTGATGGAGATGGTAAAGAGCATTATGAAGTATATGCATGTGCCAAATTACTTGTGGGGAGAAGCAATAAGACATTCCACATATCTCTGAATCACCACAAGAGCAGTCAAGGATAGAACTCCATATGAAGTCTTCCGAGCTAAGAAACCTAACATCGATCATCTATGTATTTTCAGATGCATTGGGTACGCAAAAATGGAGACACCACACTTAAAAACTAGATGATATATCATGCATGATTGTTCATCTAGGCACTGAACCAGGCTCTAAGGCATACCGGTTACTAGATCCACAAAATCAGAAAATAGTGGTAAGTCGTGATGTTGTATTCGATGAGACAAAAGGTTGGAACTGGAATCACAAACATAATGAGCAAAACCACGATGGAAGCTTTAGTGTTACATTTGGGGAGTTTAGTAACCATGGTATTCAAGAAATAAGAGAGAATGTCAAAACAGAGCAAACATTGGACAACTTAGAGCATTCTGATGAAGCGAACAATGATAATAATTCGATGAGTTCATTTGAACATGAGACAGGGAGCGTAGAAGTTCATAATCAGCCACAACCAAGTCTGAGAGTATCACAAAGACAAACCACAAAGCCAAAGTATCTTGAAGATTACATCTTACTTGCCAAAGAAGAAGGAGAAAGATTACTATTGTGTTTAAATGACGAACCAAGAGATTTCTATGAGGCTAAGGAATCGAAATATTGGATACTTGCCTGTGAGGATGAAATTAACTCGATTGAGAAAAATCGAGTTTGGAATCTTGTAGATCTTCCAGATGGAGCAAAACCAATAGGCTTAAAATGGGTGTTCAAACTTAAACGCAACTCTGATGGAAGTATTAATAAACATAAGGCTCGACTCGTCGCCAAAGGATATGTGCAACAACATTGAGTAGATTTTGACGAAGTTTTTGCTCCAATAGCTCGACTTGAGACAATACGGCTTCTTATCAATCTCACAGCTTCAAACGGATGGGAAATACATCATCTTGATGTTAAAACGGTTTTTCTTCATGGAGAGTTGAAAGAAACCATCTATGTCAAGCAACCGGAGGGGTTTGAAGAAAGAGGATGTGAAGACAAGGTTTATAAACTTAACAAAGCTTTATATGGACTAAGGCAAGCACCAAGAGCATGGAATAATAAACTAAATCAAATTCTCAAGGAACTTAAGTTTGAGAAATGTTCTAAAGAGCCATCGGTGTATCGAAAGGTGGTAAGCGGAAATTTCCTCCTTGTAGCGGTTTATGTAGATGATTTATTTGTCACAGGGACAAATATAAAGATCATTGATATGTTTAAGGAGGAGATGTCTTCTAAGTTCGAGATGAGTGATCTCGGAAAATTAACATATTACCTTGGAATGGAGGTGTGTCAACACCAAGGTGGGATAACAGTTAATCAAAAGCGCTATGCTTTGAAAATCCTAGAAGAAGCTGGGATGAGAGATTGTAACCCAGTTCACACGCCAATGGAGTCCGGACTCAAATTATCCAAAGCTAAAGACGAAAAAGAAATTGATGCTACAAGTTTCAGGAAAAATGTTGGTTGTCTCCGTTACTTACTTCATAAAAGACCAGACTTGTCTTATTGTGTGGGAGTACTAAGTCGATATATGCAAAATCCAAAGGAATCTCATGGAGCTGCGCAATGAAACAGTGCTTAAGATACTTGCAAGGTACCACTAGTCTTGGTTTACCGTTTGAACGTACAACTTCAAAGATACCAAAGCTGGTAGGCTACAGCTATAGCAGCCACAATGTTGATCCAGATGATGGAAAAAGCACAACAGGGCACATATTTTATCTTGGTGGAAGTCCAATCTCTTGGTGCTCACAAAAACAAGATAATGTTGCATTGTCTTCTTGTGAACCCGAGTTCATGGCAGGAACCGAAGCAGCAAGACAAGCAATTTGGCTCCAAGATTTATTTGGCGAGATCACTGGAGTACAATGTGAAAAAGTTATCATTCGAATTGATAACCGATCAGCAATTGCTCTTACTAAAAATCCAGTCTTTTATGGTCGAAGTAAGCACATATATACGAGGTACCACTTCATAAGGGAATGTGTTGAGAATGAAATTTTTGAAGTAGAACATGTGCCCGAGAATGAGCAAAAGTTGGACATTCTAACAAAGGCTCTTGGTAGAATCAAGTTCAAAGAAATGATGGATCTCATTGGAGTTAAGGATCTGGTAAAAATCGAGTTCAAGCTTAAGGAGGAGAATGTTGGATTAAGTTTGAAGATAGCTTGAGCTATAAGCTATTAGGATTAGGAAATATATTTAGGAATTATCTAAATATAATGGTGTTTCTATTAGAATTAGGAATTGGTCAAAGTCTTTCAATATATAAGGAGATGTCAAGGTGTGACATAACTTATGAGTTTTAGAGATTGAAAGAACTTGAGAGCTTTAGTTTTGAGTGATTTTCTAAAACATAATAAAGAGAGTTATTCTTTGAGTTCTTAATTGCATCTTTAAATTCTAGAAACTAGGTTGTCAACGAACTTGGTTATCCTCTTTCGAACTTTGTGGCTTTCCCTTCGTGTCTAGTGTTTACTCTCCAGCGGATGAAGCTCAGGTTAGGGATGATTCCGTGTCCATGAAGCATCAAGATGTAGAATTCACCATGCTTCAACGCGCAGCAACAAGGAGATCCCCAGCCAAATTCATGTTCATCTCAGATGTAATATTCATGCTCTCGAGCTGGAGACCTTGAAGAAATTGTTGTGGAGTGAATGTTATGGGACTAAATTCGATTGTCATTAGCGTTAGTATCAGAGTTGTGTTTTAAAATTCTGCATGTTTGTTTTGTCTGAGAAGTCTGTGGTTGCTCAAGAGTTTCTTATATTTTCCTTTTCACTTGTAAGTTACAACCTATAAGTTTAATGGTTTCGTGTGTGTTAACTTATTCACTCTACCTTAAGGTGTTGGCTAATGTAAGTGAACATTTCATTTACACTTCGGTCAAATTGATAATCTCATGTCTAGTACTCTCTTCTTGTAGAAAATCCACTTTGCGAGGATTATCGATAAGTACTTCACGGAAGATGAGGCAATAGATTATGTTAAACTTTACCTGAGCTGAGGGCAAAGCTAAGAAGATGTAGTGGGCATGTAGACTCTTTTCTTTCTTGATTATGTTTTTTTTTATAACTTTGGTTTATGGTTGTAGTTCTCATTTTTCCAAATTTCAATTAAAAATGACGGAAAAAAACAACAAATAAAAATGGAAAGTGACATCTCCCAAACAAAGCTGAAATATCAAAGCACTTTAAGTTAAGGAAAAACCATAAAAGGAAAACTTCGCCTCTCTGGTACAACTCCAGGAACAAAAACAAAAGTTGCTAAACTGCATTTTGAAATATATTGGGAATGGACAACGGCAGTTGCATCCATAGCAAATTGGTCGGGAGAGAGAACGGTTGAGAAGAATCTGAACATCCGTATTTTGCTTTAGGCCTCTCATGTCCTCGAATTTAAGACCGAAGCGTGTTATAGTTTTACCAATTTTCATGTAAATATCAACCCCAAGTAAACATTCAACATGAAGAGTGGTGCAGCAGTAATTGCATTTATAAAATCGACTTTCCTCTTTTTTAGTCTCCATCCAAGAATATTCTATTGGTTTTACTTCTTGTATTCTTCCTTCGCAAATCTCACACCAGTCTGGTTGATCACTTGCCTCTTTTCCATCACAGATAAGGAGAAAATGATTGCCATGCTTATACCTTACCTTGTATGGCAAGGTAGCACAACAGAAACATATAGCATAATCGCATTCCAAGCAAATTAGCCTGTTCTCATATTCTGCTTTGCAAATTTTACATCGTACTCTCCTTTCCTCTGGGTCCCAAGGTAGGAATAAGGGATGTTTGTGACCTTCATATTCAACTGGTTCGATAATCGAGGCACACCGTAAGTCTAGCAAGATCCATTAGGTTTCATCGCTTAAATTCTTATAGTAGAAGCCAGCAATGTCACGCCCACATGCTGTACAACTGTGTACTAGGTGTATCTTACCACAAAATCCCATGTTACAAAGTTTAAGTGGCTGCGGATATAAGGGATGTCGTTTCATGCGTGGAGCATTCGCACAACTTTCATGGAGGATGTAGTCACATTCCATGCATGAATAAAATTGACCTTGGTAGATTGGAAGAGCACACCCTCGACAATACTTATTTTCATCATAAGCTATGAAGATTTCAAGTCGCAAATTGTGACTATGAAAAGGATGGAGTATTATTCCATCAGCTATCCTTTCGAACGGCTCACCATCATCTATCATGTCATCTTCTTCTGGTACTCCTTCCAGCTCTTTTCCATCCCACACCTTTGGATGTAATGCACATTTTGAATGAACAAAATAAGCATCACATTTATTGCAAGAGTATGCACCATGTTTGTTGTCAACTTGTTGACGGCAGACTCCACAAGAAAAATTTCCGGAGGGCAGAGAAGAGATATAAGAGATACGGTGGGGGTGACGGGACATTCTTATGACATATGGGAAATCGATACAACTTTTATGAATCACGAAGACACATTGGATACAGATGTATGTGGGATCTAACTTCAGAATCAGGGAGCAGACATGGCAAGCTAAAGAATCTTGTGTAGGGAATAAGGTGAGAGGGTGGGGATGGCTTTTTGGATGGTCTACAACAAAGGGTACCGGCTCCATCTCACAGACAGGATGCAAACGTAACTTGCAGGTCGTACAATCATAACTCATGTACTGTAGATCGTATCCACAAGAAGTGCAGACGCTCCAATCACTTTGATGATGGACGGGTGTGCGAAGTTGAAGAGAATGAAAGGGGTGGGCTGGGTGTTTGATTTCAAGTGGAGACTCTACACATTCTTTGTGGAACATTTTTTCACATTGGAGGCATGCATAATAGCTTACACTGAGCGTTAGCAACTTGCATACACCGCATTTGAATTCTTCAGAACGTTTACGGACGTTCCAGAACCTTCCAGCTTCCATTTGAGGTCTCCATTAGCAAGCAGAGATTGCTGTTGACAATGGTAAGTCCTGAGACTAGTCACAGTAGCATACACAATAGCCTCACTCCTCGGTTCAGAAACCAATCTTCTCTCAACCACACCGCTTTGTCCACAAGATGATTCTTCAATCGCTTTCTCTCTCAGGCTTTTTAGCACAGCCTCCTTGTCAATAATCTCTCCATGCTCTTCTGTTAAAACCTACATAAGTTTTTTTGAAAATGTTGTGAGACTAATGCTCATGTGTCAAGATAACAAAGAGCTTTTTATCGATAGTATTAGTCTTAACAAACCTTGAATTCAAATGGGAGGTTAAGTTGAGTAGAGAGACAGTCACAACCGTCACTGTAGTTAACTGTCAAGAATATGTCAAAACTTTCGTTTCGTGTTGTTCTCCTGAAAGAGGATGAGAACATTTATAAGAGTGGTAAATAGGGCAAGAACTGACTTCTTCTAAGAAATGTTTAGTTTTACCTTTTCATAAGAAATGGCTGCTTATCGAGAACTGCGTCTTTGTATTTATGGTTATCTGAGAAAGAAACCTGGATTTTAAATGGAAAAGATCAGAGAGGAACTTGATTTTTGTTGGCATTGGTTTAGTAGTTTGTAGAAATGACCTCGATAGATTTGATGAACGGTAACTGAGAAGTCAATCCATGAACACTTACAACACGCAAGGTCCAATTAATATACCTCTGATCTGTAACAGAAATGAAAAACATGCGAGTGAGAGCTACGAAGCCTAACATCAAAAAAATTCACAGACAAGACATTGTTGCATAAAAACCATGAAAGACTCAGAATAAAGCTACCTCCGCTTAAGGATTGAGTTAGGATTATTTGGAAAAGATCGATTCTGACATATGGAGGAATCTGCATGTTGAGAGATTCCATGACACCTGCAACCACCTGCACATCCGAATAATGAAGGAAAATAAATTTATAAGACTCAATTTAGGCACAGTGCTGAAGGTAATCTGTTAAACATGACTTAAGTTTTATCCACAATTTTAAGAAACAACAAAAGGTAAGTCTTACCTTATCAACAAGACCATGAATATAATCAGTCAACAATTCTCGATTAATCAGTCAACAACAAGACCATGAATATAATCAGTCTTACCTTATCCACATTTGCTTTCTTGTCTTTTGGAGTTTTCTGCAAGGACGAACATAATCAGTCAACAATTCTCGATTAAAAACTAATTATATGGCGCATATAAGAACCTTTGCAGATGAACAGAAGAGATAATATACCTGAAGATTAACTATCACAATCTTGCCTCCACCTCTGAGACACTTGAGAGGCAAATTGCAAGCAGGGGTTATCTGCAAACTGCATAAAGAAGTTAGGCTCGTGAAACAAGCAAACACACAAGATAATCCAGAGAAGCGAGTTGCTTGGTTAAATGATCAAAATTGTTAAAGGAAACAAACATGAGAGTTCTTGTGAGTCATTGATTACCTGGTACCTAAACAGAGTACAAGATCAGCCATTTTGCAGTGTTTTTCAGCAGGATCAATCTCTTTTGGAGGCAAAGCATCCTGCCATGGAAAGAAAGAAGTGTAAGAGACACACAGATATTCATTTCTACCTATTTCAAAGTCTTAAAACTGCATAGTATCAAAAACTAAGACCAGTGGACTATGAAATAACGGCATCAGAACTGATTCCAAGGTTGAGGACCATCGCCAAGGACAAAGCGCTTGTATTAGAACAGCAAATAAAATTCACCTCCCAATCTAAGACTGTATCTTTAAGTTTAGCTCCACACTTTTCCGTAGTGCACTTTCTTGATGTCTCTTTTAATCCAATAGTTTCCACCTCAAAATCACGCAGGTACCTTCAAAAGTTCAGAAAATCTATTACCATTTATGGACCAATGACCATAGGGATTAGAAATGAGAGCTCACATCAAAAGGGATCAGCAATAACATCAGATATTTATGCCTTACTCTGCTCCACATGATGGGCACATCTCCATAAAAGAGTCTCCATGTAGTTCAGAAAGCTTCTCTCTTGGTATTCCAGATCGAAGATGTAAGCCGTCCACATTCTTAATAATATACGAAGCAGCATATAAGTGAAAATTAAAGATGTAAACACGAAGACATAATCTTATCAGTGATCAAGTATGGTCATTAAGTACAGCAAAAAAAGAATGTATAAGAGAAGAGGAAGAAGAAAACAAATGGCAAGGATTACCTGACTGATGACAAACTTTAAAATGCCAGCTCTTTCTAATTCAACCAAAGCCATATGGGTCATACTCGGCATTGCACGATGAAATGGTAGAGATGCTTTGGGTAAATCTTTTCCCTCGCGCTGAAATCAAGAAACACGGATCACAAGTTGTTAAGTTACTGGAGATGGTGCTTCAAAATAAACAAAGTATATAGCCAGACACTCCAAGGATTGAAAGTAAATTCATAAAATGATGACAACATCAGTGACAATACTCAAAATCAAACCAGTCGAGCAAGATAGTGAAAAGAGAACAATATTGACCTGTAACGTCCAAATTCCTTTGGGGCCTCGGAAATCAGGAATACCACAAGAAGTTGAAATGCCTGCACCTGTAAAGACTACTAGATGCTTACTCTGCAAACATAAACCAGCTTCTTGAAGATACTTCAATAAAAATCTAATATGCAAAATCACCAATAAGAATATGAAAAAGGACACAGATCCAAAACCTTTTGAATCATCTTAGCAAATTCTTCGATCTGCAGTGACCAAAACAAAATCAGACAAACCCCAAAGTTAGCACAATAGTTAAAGCAATATCTCGTTATCACCCAATTCAATGCATAAACAATGATAAACAAGAAGAGGTATATTCAATGCATAAACAGCCAAATTCTCCATACAAATCTGATTTCAAACAACGAAATTCACATCTTCAGTAAATAAAAATCAATCACATTGTGACCTAGCTCATGCTCGTTATCACCCAATTCCAATTCTTCAATTAACACAATGCAAGTCCAGAAACAAGTACTGTAAAACCTAAACTATATGATATGAATCATCAAGAACTCATTTTTCCAACTCTTAAATAACCTTCATGACGATTCAAAAGACAAGATAAAGAGTAAAGGCGTAATATGAAACCTACGATCCAAAATCAAACACTACGACATAACACACGAAGGATCAACTGTAAAATCTAAGCAGCTATGTGATCAATCCCGAGACAACAATCAACGCAACGTGAAAATTTACAAAGAATCTGGAGAAAATTTGGGTAAACCCATAAAAACCCAGAAACCTTGCATTGTAGAAGATGAGATGGGTCGAAGAATTCGGCCATGCCGAGTTGACCAACAGCTTCAATGAAGGATAATTTCTCAGCGTAACCTAAAGACATTAGATTGTAGAAAGGATCTGTCTTTGTTTTTTTGGACAAGAACACAGCTTCCTTTGCCTCTTTTAGACTTGGACACTGACTTCTCTTTAACAAGAATCAATATTTCGTTCTTTCTTTTTTTGGGTAATGTTAGAAAAAAAATTGGACAATTTCTCAGAAATGCCACAATTTTTTATTTTTAGTCACCATGAAGATCTTAAAACATCACAGATTTAGATTTTTAAAGTGTTATTAAACTTTATGAACCCTAGATAAACCTAAATTTTTTGATGTAATTTAAAAAACAAAAACAAA
>CM051390.1:20596106-20621106 GCA_028015245.1 Cardamine occulta
TCAAAATTAAGATATATTTGGATTTACTTTTTTATATATAATATTTTATATTTTATGATATTTCTCAAATTTATTTTGACTGGGTAAACAAAATATTTTATCGAAGAAAAAAGAAAGACATTAATTAATTGCATCCTATCTAATTAGGTGGATGTCATCATTGCAATTGCAAATTTTTGCATTTCACCAATTTTAAAAATTTATTTGATGACTAATTTTTTCTATTTATAATCAGAAATCTCCTTTAATATGTGATCCGTAATCTCCTTTACTCCCGAAATTAGGCTTTGATGGTATTTTATGATATTTCTCAAATTTACTCTCTAATATCTTTGTAAAATAACAAAACCATACTTAATTAGATTGATCTTTATATTAGGTTCCATATGATCTCTGCATGCTAGATTATTTATGCTTCGCTTTATGAGTTTGTTATTTGAAAAATATATATAGGTGAACATCAACCCATTGAAAATTGAAGCACCATTCGCTAAAATGGGTTACAAATTGTAAAACACTGCCATGATGGGTTTGTCTGGATTAGGTTGATTTATGTTGACACTCTGATGTATGCTGATACCAGAGTTTAGATCATATAAAATGCGGTTCTATACCGAGCCGGTTTGAAACTCACGGATGGAAACCAGTTTGATACATATTTAACAATTCGCTTGGTTTGAAATTTGAATCCGGATTAGTTACAAGAAATAAATGCAATATATTATGATGATGTATAAGTCTATTTTATCCCTAATTGTTAAAAATGTCAAACTTTTATGATGATGGATTGATCCAGTTTAACCCATTTTATTGGTGAAATGTGTTGGGTCTTTTACTATTTTTCAACGCAAAGGTAAATGAAATGATGGGAAGGACTTGAATTTTGTTGCCATTTAAAGCATGTGATGATGTGAACATATTGACTTCGTGTGCTTCTACTATTGTCTTTGTGTTTGTTTTCAAGTGCACCTTAAATATTATGCTAGTTTTAACTATTCTAAAATATAAAATTAAATATTTTGAAAGAAATATACTGTTGGGTACATCTAAATATTATGGCCATATAGTAAACATTGCACAAATGGAAAATTTTATATGTAACTAACTACACATCATTATTTACAAATCTTCATTAAAATTTCGACATATTTAACATCAAGGAAATGTAGAAAAATTATATGTTGAGATCAATTTAATTTACTATACATCAGCTAATTACGACACTATACATAAGACTCGAATCTAGGGCTTTTATGCGCAAAAGCAAGAGTACCACTAGATGGAAATTGGTAACTAGTATATAATGACCATGGTTGAGGAGAGTATACCTACTCGAACTCCATAATCGTTATAGTCCATCAATTCACTAAGACCGAACACTTAACCTAGTCATAGATGGTTAAACCCAAGTTTGTCTACAAATAAAGAAAACGACAAAACAATGAGAGCTTTCCTCGACATAAAGTTGGGTCTTCTTTATTTGAACAATACATATACTGTATATAGTTCATCTTTCCCATAACAAAAGATTCAAACTTTTAACCCTAGCTCGGCTTGAAACTCATGTTACACACAACTCATCTTCTTTAATTAGGACATCTTTATATGAGTTTGATACCACTATAGATATAAATTCCACGGTAATAAAAAATTGGTTTTTAATTTTTCACTAAATGACAACATTTTGTCCACATCCATTGAAAAGATACAAACGTTTTCTTCAGAAATTCTCCAAGACTTACGACATGTGTTATGCCATGCGGCAGATAATACGAACCGCAGGAAAAAAATTTAATCTCTTTTTATTATAAATCTCAAAACCAAAGACCAAACTCAATCATTTTCTCTAAGTCATCATGTTGTCTCTTCAAGCTTGTCTCTCTATTCCTCTTATTACCTTTTATCTATCACTTATCAACTTTGTCAATCTAAACGCAGCTACAGATTCAAACACTTTCATTTGCACTCCTTACCCATGTAACCAACCACCTTCTTCTCCAGGCTACTTCCCATATGGTAATCCTCCTCCACCGCCTTCTTCTTCAGGCTACTCTCCATACGGTAATCCTCCTCCACCTCCTGCACCTCCTTCACAGGCTTCACCGCCTCCACCGCCGCGGTCTCACTGCCCTCCTGTTCCGACGAACCAACCACCACCTTCCACCACGAATTCTCCTCCGTATCCTTACTATTTTACTCCACCAACTTCCATGTATTCTCCTCCGTATCCTTACTTTTTTACTCCACCTTATCCTTACGGTGGCGGTGGCAACCAAGGAGGAGGAGGAGCTGGTGGCGGCCAAGTAACCGGGTCGGCGGTGGCTTATTATTCCTCTTCCGTGCTGGTTTATGTTTTTATGCTTGTGTTATCTTATGCGTTTTTTGTCCTTTAGAGCATGCACATATACATAGGTGTAAATCAATATTAGCTCTCCACCTCTCTCTTTTTTTCTTTTCTTTTTTTTTTTCTGTTATTATCTCACAATTTTTGTTTGTATAATTTCGAAGTAATTAAATTCGAATAAAAAGAAGTTAATATATTCTCATATTATTATTGTTCAAAAGAATCACTCACCTCTTTGTTTTTGAGTTTTCTTATTTCCAAGAAAAATATAACCAACACGAACAATATACGCATAGTGAACCCTAAAACGATCAAATTATATCAAAGTAAACCGAACGATACTTTAGTTTGATCGGTTGAACCGAGATGAAAATGAAAACCGGTTGGGATACATAAGAATCGCAAAATCACAAATTTGTATTGTAAACCAACCCATGCAACGATCGATTCGAGCAACAGTCTTGATCCCACCAGACGAAAAATCTATGAAGAAAAATCAACGGTGGTGATTTCTTCAGAGAAATAAAAAAATAATATTAATTAATTACGTGTATTCAAAAAATAGGAGAGAGTCATTCTTTACGCTGTTATCTTCTTCAGAGACGTTATCAGAGAACATGAAATGGCTTCTCTTCCTTTCAACACTATCCCTACTAAACTTCCATTTTCAGTATCAACAAAACCTTCTAAACATCACGATGAACAAGCTCATTCTCCTTCTTCCACATCTTACTTTCATCGCGTTTCGTCTCTATGTAAGAACAGTGAGATCAGAGAAGCTCTGAACTTAGTTACAGAGATGGATTTCAGAAACCTACGAATTGGTCCGGAGATATACGGTGAAATCCTCCAGGGATGTGTTTACGAGAGAGATTTAAGCACAGGGAAGCAAATTCATGCTCGGATTTTGAAGAACGGTGATTTCTACGCTAGGAACGAGTACATCGAGACTAAATTGGTGATATTCTACGCGAAATGCGATGCTTTTGAAGTTTCTGAAGTTCTTTTCTCGAAATTGAGAGTTCGTAATGTTTATTCTTGGGCAGCTATTATTGGTGTGAAATGCAGGATTGGACTTTGTGAAGGAGCTTTAATGGGTTTTGTTGAGATGCTTGAAAACGGGATTTTTCCTGATAATTTCGTGGTTCCTAATGTTTGTAAAGCCTGTGGTGCGTTGCAGTGGAGTCGATTTGGGAGAGGTGTTCATGGGTTTGTTGTAAAAGCTGGTCTTGATGATTGTGTGTTTGTGGCTAGTAGTTTGGCTGATATGTACGGGAAATGTGGTGTTTTGGATAATGCGAGGAAGGTGTTTGATGAAATTCCTGAGAGAAATGTGGTTGCTTGGAATGCGTTGATGGTTGGTTTTGTACAAAATGGTATGAACGAGGAAGCGATTCGGCTTTTATCTGATATGAGGAAGGAAGGTATTGAGCCTACTCGTGTCACTGTCTCGACTTGCTTATCTGCTTCTGCTAATATAGGTGGGATTGAAGAGGGAAAACAGTCTCATGCCATTGCCATTGTAAATGGATTGGAGCTGGATAATATTCTTGGGACATCAATTTTGAATTTCTATTGCAAAGTTGGTTTGATTGAGTATGCTGAGATGATTTTTGATCGAATGATTGAAAAAGATGTGGTTACATGGAATCTGATTATTTCCGGGTATGTTCAGCAAGGGCTAGTTGAAGATGCTATTCACATGTGCCAGTTAATGAGACTAGAGAATCTGAAATATGATTGTGTCACTTTATCGACATTAATGTCGGCAGCTGCACGTACTCAGAATCTAAAACTCGGGAAAGAGGTGCAGTGTTATTGCATTAGACACAGTTTTGAATCTGATATTGTTTTAGCAAGTACGGTGGTTGATTTGTATGCCAACTGCGGCAGCATTGTTGATGCTAAGAAAGTGTTTGATTCCATAGTAGAGAAAGATTTGATACTGTGGAATACATTACTTGCAGCCTATGCAGAGTCTGGTCTTAGCGGAGAGGCTTTGAGATTATTTTATGAGATGCAGCTAGAAAGTGTACCACCAAATGTGATAACATGGAATTTGATAATTCTAAGTTTTCTCAGGAATAGTCAGGTAAATGAGGCCAAGGAAATGTTCTTGCAGATGCAATCCTCAGGCATATATCCAAATTTAGTCTCTTGGACGACTATGATGAATGGTTTGGTACAAAATGGTTGCAGTGAGGAGGCAATTCTTTTTCTCAGAAAGATGCAAGAATCTGGGCTGAGACCAAATGCCTATAGCATCACTGTAGCTCTCTCTGCTTGTGCAAATCTAGCATCATTACATTTCGGAAGATCAGTCCACGGATACATCATAAGAAATCAACAGCATTCCTCTTCAGTTTTGATTGAAACTTCTTTGGTTGACATGTATGCTAAATGTGGAGATATAAACAAAGCAGAGATGGTTTTCAGAAGTAAGTTATGCAGCGAGTTGCCTCTCTACAATGCCATGATCTCGGCGCATGCATTAAACGGTAACGTGAAAGAAGCAATCGCTCTATACAGAAGCTTGGAAGATATGGGCATTAAACCAGACTACATAACATTCACAAGCCTTTTATCAGCATGTAACCACGCCGGGGATATTAACCAAGCTGCCGAGATTTTCACTGATATGGTTTCAAAACATGGCATGAAACCATGCTTGGAACATTATGGACTAATGGTAGATCTTCTTGCATCAGCTGGAGAAACAGACAAGGCCTTAAGGTTAATCGAGGAAATGCCATACAAGCCAGATGCACAAATGATCCAATCTTTGGTTGCTTCTTGCAACATGCCGTATAAGACTGAGCTTATGGACTACTTATCAAGGCATTTGCTTGAAACAGAACCTGCAAATTCTGGGAACTATGTGACGATATCGAATGCTTATGCAGTGGAAGGAAGTTGGGATGAAGTTGTGAAGATAAGAGAGATGATGAAAGCTAAAGGTTTGAAGAAAAGTCCTGGATGTAGTTGGATTCGGATTAAAGGAGGAGTCCATGTGTTTGTTGCCAATGATAAAGCACATCTTAGGAACATTGAGATACACAGTATTTTGGCATTGTTAGTTTATGATATGCGTTCGGATTCTAAATGATATTTTGTGTATGAAATATTGTAAAGTTGAATCACAACAGATTCTCAATAATGGAGAAGCTTAATGGTACCTTTTCTCATTAGAATAATAAATCTTAATTCTTTTTTTTTGGTCAAAATAATAATAATTGTATCTTAATATTAATCTTAATCTTAATATAGAGCTAATTTATATTACTCTTATCTAAAAATTATGGATAATTCGGATCAGATTCGGATAAAATCTTAACATGCAGATTCTTCCATATGTCACAATTGATATTTTCCAGATAATCCTTAGTCGATTTGATAAGATTAATAATTAGACTGAGATCATGTCAAGATCATCAATGCCTAGAATCAACGGATGTTTTGCATTGTATATATCAACGGTTAAGATCAGACCTTCGATTACCGCTTCCATCTAAAAACATATACTCAGATGGTACTTAAACCATTTCCATCAAAAGTTTATATGGGTTCTAATAAGAGTTTCTAAAGAATTAAAAATTAAAATATAATTAAAAGTATTAGAAAGGAAACAAAAAGTTTAGATATGGTTCTAACAGTTTTTGTTTAAAAACATTTGCACTATTTGGGAAGAAACATATCTCATATTTGTTGAGATCTGATTGGTTCATTTTTTAAATAATTAAATTAAATTAAATTATTAAAACATATTACAAATTAGTTAAATAAAGTTAAGATACTAATGAGAGGTTCTTAGAGATGCTCTAGACAACAGATAATTATGATTTCTATGTTTCATAATTAATTGTTGATTAATAACTCCAAACAGAAAATTTAATAGTTGTTCTTTAACGATGACGTTTAATTAGGCATATAGGAATGCATTTTAAAAGAAAAAAGCGGTTGGGTAATTTAGGTTTTGGATTGAGTTATTGGTAATTTGAATATTTAAAATTATTCTTTGAATTTTCACTAAATCAGATTAATGCATGACCATATTACTCTATTTGGAGTTTCTTGTGTGTAGATTGTAGAATCGATTTTAAAGTTTTTTTTTTTAATATCAGAAGGTTCTGGACCGAACTCCGTAATCCCTCCAGGCCCGAAACCATAACATGTAATATTAGTTTCAAAATTCGAATCGGTAACCTTTAAGTTTCGCCTAGAATTTTTACCAGTTGAACTAACGATATTCGATTTTAAAGTTTTTTTTGAAGTTTCTTGAATGTAGATTTGAATGTTTTTCATCGAAAAGACCTAAAATTTACTGTAGTTTTGGAAAAAAATTCAATTCTAGTATTTTGAAAGAAAAATTATTGTTGTGGTGTTTAAGAGTATTTTCATTATTTTATTTGAAAAAAACAAAAATCAAATGATAATTTAAAATCTTACTAGCATAAGAACATATTTTAAAAACATGTGGACAAGTTTACCACAAAAAAAAAATCATTTTGACATAAATCATAGAGAAACATCTTACTTGGTTTGTCATTTTTCTAGTCCTTATACGTTGGTCGAATTGTTCATATGCAAATGATACCGTCTGAGAAAAAGAATTATAATACCATCATGATGTCCCAAGTGAGAAGTGACAGCAAACCGGAACGTCATGATCTTCAGACAACTAGTTAACTTACTCAGCTAGTACATGACCGACCGATTGTCGGTGGAGAATCAGAAAACAAATCTCAACCATCCACGTGGGATGTATATAAACCAGTTCAAAGGCATTGTTTAATTCCACAAGTTTCCCTCAGCCCTGAAATTGCCGCATCTCCGGTTTTTGCTAACCGTAACAATCACGCATTCATGGGCTTTAACTTTTGCATTGTCACCGACACTGATGAAGTGACCACAGTCAAACACTCAGATTCCGTCTACTTAATCTACTAAGGAACAGATAAAATGATTTTTAACAAATTTATTTGAAACTGTTACAAGTTTACTATAATATTTTAGGGTGCAAGGTGCAAATAGATTTTATATTAATCAATGAATACATTAAACGAAGAAGAAGATTCTATGCTTGTGACATGGTCTTAAATTTATAAATAATGCAGTAATGAGTTTCTGATGCCTTAATTTATGAAGAAGAGATGCTCTTCCCATTCCCACGTGACATGTTTGATTTTATTTTTTTTGTCTACGTGACATGATTGGTTAATTATATATTTGATTTTAGATATAATAAAAATTTGCATGTTTTTTTTGGTTTAAAAAGGTATTTCTATTTTCAGCTACACTAACAAGTTATCCAATCGTCATCACATGATACTTGTGAATCCAGTAGAAATATCTTAACAAAGGAGAACAAGTCATAAATAAATAAATGTGACATTTAAACACTCTTAGATGTAAGTTACATAAGTTGGGGCCATGTGCCACCAGTGAATTTTGTAAGGCTGTTGTAATTTGCTAAGGCTGCAAATGCGTTGTCTATCTCCCAATTCCTAATATTCTTTTGAAACTTCAATAGTCGTCGATCTACATTCAGTCTACCAATATTATAGTCTAAAATCCGAAACAATAATGTTAAGTATATCAAACATTTGTAGCGGCGGTGTGGTCTTAATCTAATTAATAATGATTTCGTCTCTATGGTTAATGTCGGAAAAAGACCCAATAATACAACTAGATCAATTTCTGATTCATAAACCTTTTCAGTTTAGACTATTATGAGCATGTCTCACTTGTTCCATTTAGTATTAGTGTATTACATTTCGTCTATTTATGATTTTATATACACTTTTATGTTCCCAATTCTGTTGTTGATGTGCCTTACATCGTAACCACTGTTCTAACTTCCAACATTTGAAAGCTAACAAAGATTATGATGTTAAATATATATATACACATTCCTAGTCCCTACATAAAAAATTAAAAATAGGCTGTCTAAAAAGGTTTTCAATAATTTAAATAATTTTTAAAATAGTAGGTGGAAGGCTGAGAGCAATGGTCACAAACTTGCAAAGCCCATAAGCTTAAATTCGCAATAAATAATGTCGCAAAAAATACTGAATGGTAAAATCGTAATTTTAATCACAATCCACGTCCATTTAACTAAACAACATCTTCATTTTTTCCCCTTAGTTTAAGCTTCAGAGCTCACTCTCTCTCAAAAAAAATCCCCAAATCAACTCTTCACTCTCTTTCTCCACAGTCCAACAATGGCGAAGAAGATGATGATGAGTTTCATCATCTCCAACATTCTCCTTCTCCTCACCTTCCTCACAATCCAAACTCACGCGCACAACGTCACGCGCCTCTTACAAAACCACCCATCTTTCTCCTCCTTCAGTCATTACCTAACTCAAACTCACCTCGCCGACGAAATCAACCGGAGAAGAACCATAACCGTCTGCGCCGTCGATAACGCCGCCATGTCAGCTTTAACATCCAAAGGCTACACTATCTCAACTCTCAAAAACATTCTCTCCCTCCACGTCCTTCTTGATTACTTCGGCGCCAAAAAACTCCACCAGATCCGTGACGGCTCTGCTCTCGCCGCTACTCTATTCCAAGCCACCGGAGCTGCTCAAGGAATGACCGGATTCGTTAATATTACGGATCTGAGAGGTGGT
This sequence comes from Cardamine occulta, assembly GCA_028015245.1. NCBI lineage: Eukaryota > Viridiplantae > Streptophyta > Magnoliopsida > Brassicales > Brassicaceae > Cardamine > Cardamine occulta. The sequence goes on from CM051390.1 coordinate 20,605,086, forward strand.
AAAGTCGGGTTTGGTCCTGACGGTGGAGATCTGTCTTCTTTCTTTGTTAAATCTATTGAAGAAGTTCCGTACAATATCTCTATTATTCAGATTAGTAAAATTTTACCGTCGGAGAGTGCGTCGGCTCCGACTCCGGCTCCGTCGGAGGTGAATCTCACCGGGATAATGTCGGCTCATGGATGTAAAGTCTTTGCTGAGACTCTTCTCGCTAACCCCGGAGCTTCAAAAAAGTACCAGGTACTTTACTAAACCCTGATTATGTTGAGTAATTAAATTTTAATTAATCGATAAGTTGATGCATGTCCCTGTATAAATTAATTAAAACAAAAAGATGACAAAATTGTATTAGTATTATTTTAATTTTCCGTTTTCTGTTTATAAATTAATTAGTTAATAAGTCGATGCATGTGATTGTATAAATGTAGAAGTAAATTAAATCAAAAGAATTAGGTACTTACAACTAATTAACCCTGAATAGTAAGTATGCCATTGAGAACCAATTATATAGTAGCAATTAATTTCCGTTGCTAAATTCGAAATTAATTAATCAGAAAAAATGCATGTGGTTGTTCACTAGTTCTGTTGGCTTGCAGCCAATAGCAATTTGGTTTTGAAGACAAAAGTCAAAAGGTGTTGACTGTTAGGTATCTAATGAGCAAATATAGTCAAACATATATACTTGATTACCTCAATTATCGGAAAAATTATTAATCAAACTGTGAAACATAATTCAAAAAAACTGAAATTTCAAAACAAAAGTTGCAATAATTTTCCCACTAACTCACTAGCAATTACAATTTGATTAGATAAAAAAATGTGAACTTCACTATCTTTACATAATTCATCATGTAGAAAAAAATGATCTTGAGAGATTGAAATGTGTTTTGGTTATAACAGGAGAGTGTAGAAGGAGGCATGACAGTGTTCTGTCCAGGAGATGACGCCATGAAAGGATTCTTGCCCAAATACAAGAACTTAACAGCTCCAAAGAAAGAAGATTTCCTCGATTTCTTTGCCGTTCCGACATATTACTCAATGGCGATGCTCAAATCCAACAATGGTCCGATGAACACACTTGCTACTGATGGAGCCAACAAGTTTGAGCTCACTGTACAAAACGATGGAGAGCAAGTTACGCTAAGGACAAGGATCAACACTGTCAAGATCATTGACACGATCATTGATGAGCAGCCTTTGGCTATATATGCGACCGATAAGGTTTTGTTAGCTAAAGAGCTGTTTAAAGCTTCAGCTGTTGACGCTCCTGCTCCGGCACCAGAGGATGGTGATGCTGCGGATTCTCCAAAACCGGCTAAAGGGAAAGCGAAAGGGAAGAAGAAGAAGGCTGCACCGTCTCCGGATGATTCTTTTGATGAGTCGGATTCGCCTGCTGAAGGGCCTGATGGAGAGGCGGATGATGCGACCGCTGATGATGCTGGTGCGGTTAGGATCGTCGGAGGAGCTAAGGCTGGTTTGGTGGTGAGCTTGCTCTGCTTGTTTGCTTCTTCTTGGCTTCTATAGTTCACTTCTTGTTCCTTCTCTTCTTCTTTGTTTTTGTTCGTTTTTTTTTTCTTGAATCCTTTATTTATGGCTTTGGGGGAAAGTAAATAAGGTTTATTTATTTCCCCCTATCATTGAGTTTTTTTTTTTTGGTTTATTTATTTAAAATTTGGTTTCGAATTAGTTAGTCGGTGGTTTATATACATTATTTGTGTGTTCTTGTTTCACGTGTTTGTTTAGTTGATGATGTAATGAATGGTGTTGGGACTTGGGAAGACTAGATACTAATATATTTGTGCACTAGTTTCTAGTCGATCGACTTCGATATTTTGCCTTAACATAACGTAACACTCCATCTTCTATAGTGGTAAATTTAGATTAGAGGAATATATACTAAGAAAATAATTTTAGATTGAATCAAACGTAATAATGTAAATGATGAAACCATTGTAAAGTGACTTTATAGAAGATAACATAGCTATAAGTTATACAAATTTACCATTGTTTATAATTTTTTCTCTTTATTTTTTTGAATATAGTTTTTTTTTGTTAAAAATGATAAAGTATAGTATTAATAGAAATATGCATAGGAAAAAAACAAAACTTTCTCATGACCTTTAAACCTTTACTTAAAAAAATTTGCGTAAAATTGACAACCAATTATACAATTACCTATATATGTAATAGCAACAACAATAACAGCAAACATACCAAAACAAGATTTGGTCACAAGAAAGGCTTGTGTGTTTAACAAGGTTGACCAATTTGACAACTAAGAACACCTACGGATGGATGTGTGGTCTTGAGAAGTGAAGCTGGTCGAGCTACCATACTCGACATTTTTGTATAGCTCGGAGAATCCTCGTTCCCTGACGGTATAAAGAAAGCGCCATTAAGCATCTCGTCTCCTTCTGATTTCCAATCCCATTCCTTCCATTCATCATCTCCATTTGCATTCTCTCGCTTTGTCACCTGCGTATATAAAAGCATGTGAGTGTTGTAGAAGTAGGAGTGGACACTTTGTTCTAGAATCTAGTCCAATTTGGTTTAATTAGTTTGTTTCGGTAAGAAAGGAAGTTATACAAATCAAATCAAATCAAATTAGTTTGAAACGCTATATATTCAGTGGACCACATGTCACTTACATACCTCTTTTGTGAATTGATTATCCGAAGCTATGAAAACATTTCCTTGACTAAAAATCGTTGGATTAGCACTTCCACCAATAGCATACATTTCCCACTCCCTGTAAATGTTATTCACTATATGAAAATGTCCATGCCTGCACCTACACATCCCATGATATATAAACCATACATAGCAATTAATATATTTATTAACTAATAAATTTGACATTAGCAAAAACTATATAAAATAATAAGTTTGACTAACCTTGGCATTCTCTGGACAAGTCCTTCACCAAAATAGTTAAACGCGATCGTAACTCTCATATCCCGATCACCAAAAAACTCATCACTATGACCCAAAAGCATGACTTCATTATGATTCAACATGTAATTATTCGAAATCGTTATATCCGTTGATCCACTCACCGCATCAATAAGCCCATCGTAACATTTCTCTAACGTACAATGATCAATCCAAATATCTCGAGACTCAAATATCGAGATTCCATCTCCATCCGAATAACCTCCCAAAGATCTTTTCGCCGGAACACAATCGTGAATATAAATATTGTTTATAATTACATTACTCACCTTATATAATGTTAAACACGGTCCATAAGCTATTTGAACGTTATTTCCTCTACCATCTATGGTTTTGTATGACGTCATTTGGATATCTTCTTTTAGTTTTATTATCATGTCTCGATCAAAGATGATCCATAGAGGTTGATCTTGTGTTGCGGCGTAACGTAATGTACCTGGAGATGGGTTTAGAGGATCGTCGTCTCCTGAATCGGTTACGGTGTAGAACTCGCCGGCTCTACCGCCTATTGAGTCGCGTCCGAATCCAACAGCGCAATCCGCGAGGTTCTTGCGGTTGGCTTTCCAGTTTTGGTCGCATCTCCAGCAATCGTCGATTGGATTTCCAGTTGCTGAGCAAGAAGATGTTGAGTTTGATGGCTCTGATGTTGATAGTTGCCTTGCGATTGACGGTTTATGAACCGCAAACGCAAACGCGGACGAAGCGTTTAAGAGAAGCAAGAAGAAAGTACAAACAATTGACATTGTTTTGTCTTAACAAGAGAGGTTAGTTAGTTAAACTAACTAACAGTTTTCACTATATGAACATTATGTTTATATTTGTTCAATATATATATGCAAGAGACATTAAGTGCGCTAAAAAATAAATACGGAGGTAATTAAATTAGGTGAAAATTTAAAGAATTGGGTCCAACACAAGACATTACGCCGTTTTATACTGGTGGATTTGATATATTTTAGAAAACAAAAACAACAACAGAGGCTATTTAATTGTTACCACACTTCAAATAACTACGTGCCGTCTTAAAGGATATTTTAAAATGTCATGTAGTTTATTTCTGCAAAAGCGTTTGGTTTAAAATGTTGCATAATTTTCCATAGAGCGTTTGGTTTAAAATGTTTTGCATAATTTTCCATAGAGCGTTTGGTTTAAAATGGTTTTAAATTTATTGTAATTTTACGGTAAAATATATATTGTAACTAAAATTTAACAGATTTTTTTTTATAATAAAGTAGAGATAATAAACAGTATTTTCATTTATCAAGATAAATTTTGTACTATTTTCTTAAGTTATAAAACATTTCTTAAAATATGGAATATAATTTATACTATTTTGTAATCTGTTTTTAATTAATATTAATTTATTCTATAAAAATACCAAAATTTAAGTTAATTTTTTTTGTAAAATATTAGAAATAATTAACACTATTTTCTTAATATATGAAATAAAATTTTTAACTCAAGAAAAATCACACTAAATATATATTTTATCTAGATATCAAAAAAAAAATTGAAAATTGGGGACCCTAAAATTTGCTTAATATTTGAAGGTCCTAGGTGAATGCCTTTGAAGCATTTGCTTTCGATTATGCTGACCTATTTGGAACTAGTGAGCAGCTTTTTGAAGACTATGATACCGCAATAGTCAAAAGGCTCCTTAAAGCCTGCGAAGTGAACTCGGTTCGTTTGATTTTGCTTTATTTACTTACTCGTATGTATGTGTTTCTACGAAACTTATTTTGGTCATCCAATTTTACACACCACACTGAACTTGAAGTTGAAGAGCGTGAGATTCTGGTGATTTATCTCAGCAATAAACTAAAGGTAATAAAGTCTACTTCACAATATACACACAATTGTGACTTTTGGTTTGTGTGCCTTGTAATAATATTTGATCATCTTTTTTCGTCCGTATGTATTGAGTTTTGGAGTTCTAATTCTTGAGGATGCCTTTTGGTTTTAGAGATTACATATTTTTAATTTGGAAGATCTAATTTTTTTTCTTAATCTTAATCCTCAAGTTTGTTTACTATTTTTTCAGGTACCCGAACATACAACAACGCCAACAATGGCCTGCCCTGTTTCCCGACTTTCCTTATTTCTTAATCCACAGACTTTCAATGTAGAGAGAACCAACGTTTTCATCAGCTCGATGACTGGGACAGTTGTTATGCTCAACAACCCTACAACTGACCCCGTGACAGCTCTCATTATGTCTACAAGCTTCATGCTCGCAAAACTCCTTGCTGCGATATCGGTTAGTCTTCTGCTGAAAACAACACCCGCCACCCCCATACAGATGGAGAATCATCTCTCTGGCCATCGTCATTTCTCTGCAGCTAGTTATATGTGCCCAAGCATGGAGGTTTGTCTACAAATCTCCCTTCACGAAGACATATCTGGCTGTCTTTGTTATTGACATCGTAAGCTACATAAGCACACTCTCCTTCACGTTCTTCTTAGAGAAAACTGTAAGACATTTAACTACTCCAAAATTAGTTTTATTAGTTTGTTTCGGTAAGAGAGGAAGTTTATTATGGGTTTGGTTTAGTTTTATTTATTTGTATTTACACTTTCTCTGTATTGGATCTGTTTCTGATAATCAGAGCATATATAATATAACTTTTTGATCAATTGAAAAAGGGTTTCAGCACACTTTTGATATAGAGGTTAAGACAACAAAATGAAGAACAGAAAAACAGAGAGATATCATTATAAAAATGTTGCTTCATCGATGGTTCGTCCGTTAAAATACTGCGTGCCGTTAGAAAGCCTTCAAGACGACACACTGTTATAAATTAGAATTATAAAACAGCGTGGAGTTTAGTTTATTATCTTCTCATCATGTGACCAGCTCACTTCCCGTTTGTGTGAAGTGGAACAGAAACAGAGCAAATGGCAATATCTCAGCTTTTTGCTCCTTTAGCATCTCTCACCGGAACCCTAACCGTAACCGGTCGTTCCTTTCTTTCTCTAAACCCTAACCCCCAATTCCCAAAACCCAGACTTACCAGAGAAAGAGCTGCAACACTCGTACTCCAATCCAAGGGGGATGATTCCGTCGATGCATCAGATCGGATAATCTCAGCCGTGTGTTACTTCTACCCATTCTTCGATGGGATTCAGTACGGTAAATTCATCATCACACAATACCAACCTTTCCAGATTCTTATCCAGCCTCTGTTTCCCGCCATCAGGGCTTTCAAGAGCTTTCCTTTCAATGGGTTTCTTATCTTCATCACTCTCTACTTCGTCGTCGTGAGGAACCCTAATTTCAGCAGGTACGTTAGGTTCAACACGATGCAGGCGATTGTGCTTGATGTGTTGTTGATTTTCCCGGATTTGCTTGAGAGGAGCTTTAATCCCAGAGATGGGTTTGGTTTAGATGTGGTAATGAGTTTGGACAGCACAGTGTTCCTCTTCTTGCTTGTCTCTTCGATCTATGGATTCTCTTCTTGCTTGTTTGGTCTGGTCCCCAGGTTGCCCATTGTTGCTGATGCTGCTGATAGACAAGTCCTTTGATGCAAGAACAAATCATAAATTTGTATTTACACTTTCTCTGTATTGGGTCTGTTTCTGATAATCAGAGCATATATAATGTATCTTTTCGATCAATTGAAAAAGGGTTTCAGCACACTTTTGCCGTAGAGGTTAAGAGTTAACAAAATGAAGAATAGAAAAACAGAGAGATATCATTATAACAATTTTGATTTGATTATTTTGATCCTCATCACATATCTGAAAAAGCAATATGGTGAGGAAAGATTAATTCTGTGACAAAAGACACACCAATGGTGAGTGTTTTTACATATCTGCACTCATCTGTCTAATGAAAGGGACAAAGTTGTTCCAGTTCTCAACCCTAAAGATCTTCTCATTCATTCTGAAAAATGTGAAAGATCTTACAGTGTCCCCATTCGGTTGCACACAGTTCTCTCGTATTTGCCTTAGTCCCATCTGTTGCAGAATTCATAAATGTATATATAAAGGTTAGTAACCACAGTTTCACCTTCATTGTATAGGATTATAGAATGAGGAAATATCTCACCTTATCAAATCTTTCGCTTGTGTTTCTACCAGTCACATTTATTGTCCTCTTCTTCGAAACATCGTGTATCTAGCAGAAAAAAGGGACAATGTTGATTTGTTCATATTCTTAAGGCATGCTTGATTGTCTCAATGGGAAGAAGCTAATGTTGCAGCGCAGTAAGAACAGAGACACTAGATGGAAGTAAATAGAGCCACGATACCTTCAAAAGAGCATTGTTGAATTCTAGATCGAAAGTTTAGGAAACAATGTACCTGTCTAAGCAATCCTTCAGGGCTGCAAAGATACTTCTCAGGTATTTCACTGTCAGCCAAATCCAAACAGCTGGGAAAAATATGAAAGATTCATTTTGTTAGTAACACTGAAATCATGCAGCTTTTATGTACATGATAGTAAAAGGCAACTTCAGAAGAAGGCTCTTACGGGATATGCAGAGCAGCACCGTGGCGAGACAAGACGGAAGCAACTGGATCATAACCATCTCTGAGGGCGGTATTGTAGTAACCTGCAGTTAGTTCAGCGGGGTGTGACGATGTCTTATACCACCAATAGATTCCACCAATTTTTGCAACCAACATTACAGAGTTTCTCTCCTCTTCCTGACGTCTCCGTAAAACATCGGCTGCCTTTGCAAGAATAGCATCAGCATGACAAATCAGCTTCCCACTGTACCATTCCTACAATGAAAAGCAGTTCGCAGTTTTGTTTATTATCCAACTTACTAGCCATTTTTGCTGAACACTACTCAAGATCATAACAATGCAGATATTATTGTGAAGTCGCCAAAGATGATATGATATGAGAACATACTAGAAAGAAACGACCATAGTCAGAGAGAAAGTTATCATTGCCCTCCTCAAAGAACGGAACTCCAGAAGGAAAGCTATTATAGCAGCCAGTGTTTGGAGGATCTCTGCATCCCCATTGAGGTTTGCCTTCTTGAGATGCCACTGCCATCAAGTCTTCCATCCTAAACCAAGTAGAATAGTTCACAATCTGTAAGAGTGATTCACACAGAAAGTTAAATTTTGTGAATAAATAATAATCACTCACATGTACTTGTCATGGCATTGGAATTCACCAATTCCAGGGAATTTCCATCTCCCATCTCCGGAAGGATGTGCAGGATATCTGCATGAAATGTCATGTAAGAAACTTCTATTGTAGCTATTGTGCCTTTCTGATTGGTAGTCTAAAGAAAATCAGAAGTACCTAAGCTCCCCCGAAGGACCAAGACCTATACTTATTTCTTCAATCACATTCCCAAAATAAGGTTCAAATTTAGTAGAAAAACTGAGCATAAAATCTTCATAGCATTGCACAGCAGTACGGCCACCAAACAAAGGAAGTTGATCGACTCCAAGTGTGAGATAGTCATTGTTGGAAAATCCATTTTTATCTCGATAGTATATATCCTTATTGACGTCTCCAATCTGGAAATATATAAGAGGGAAAGCTGCTGAGCGAGACTATAATACTTGGCCAACAAATCTACAAGTTCTTAACAAAGGAAAGGACTCCCAACGACAGTACAATCAACTAAGCACAAGCTATCAGTTCTCAACCTTAAAAAATATTCAAGGAAGAAGTAAAATCCGAATCAGGCAACCTTTGCTATGTCTACTGCATACAAATAACTAAATACCTGTAATTCTAACAATACAAACCTCTCGGATCCAGAGTGGAAGACTGATACCTCCTTTTCCACCAAACAAGTGCAAATTTGAATGAAAACAAAGCGAAACATGTAACTTCAACCCTGCCTCAGAGATAAGTCTAAAGAGCTCTTCATATAGTGACCATTTAAACTCAAGAGGACAGAAACGCTCAACAATCCCCCACCAAACCTCAACTCCGATTCCATGAACACCAGCTAACTTGAGTGCCTTAAGAGAAACAGTTAAAGCCTTGAGCCTGAAACAAGAACAGATCAAAACTTCATTCATTCCCTGATTATTAAAAAAAAAAGAGAACCAAAAGAAGAAAATTACACTTGTCTTAATCTAAATCGGTATTAATACTATATTTTATACCATGTAAGGTTATATAAATCGGGTACACTGAAACATTTTCAGAAAAACTTAACCTTTTAATGATTGGGCACCCAGAAGCATCAATTCCAAATGTATCAATTGGCATCATCACAAAAACTGGAACTTTCTTGTGCCTTGATGATACCAACACAAACGATCGTGATTTCTCTCGAGCATCCATGCTATATCAACGTTCATCAACAAAATCATCGATTAGCGAATTCACTTAATTCCAACTCCATTTTATACGTAGACAACTAATTTATCTCAAATTGATTCCATTAAAGAAACGTCTCACGAATTAACGAAATGTTCCTAATCGCTTCCATTTTTATTGAATTTAACAGCGAGAGAGAATCTAATTACCTAAAGATTCGGCTGTTTCCAGCGACGGAACGCCACTTTGTGATGAGACGACCGCGTTTGAAAGGAGGAATCATAGAAACGCTTCGGAAAAAGTTACGATTACGCTTCGTTCTCTGCTCGAGGAAACAAGATTTCAAAGAAAATCCTCCGGGATGGAAGAAATTACCGCCGGAAACTCCACGACAGCCACATCCGATTACTCCAATCTCCGCCATTTTCGTATTCTTTCTTTCTTCTTCTTGTCTCCTTCGTCGGAGATATTTTTCTGATGGTTTTAGATGCGGAGGAAAAGAGACGGAGATGGAGTACTTGAAACGCAAAATTTATTTATTTCTTTTCTTTTTTTAACGACGCAAAATTTATTGGTATTTGCTTTCTTTTGCTTTATTTATTGACATTTAAATCAAGAAAACTTAATAATTCCTCTTTGGGTTCTCTTCTTTTCTTGTTAGTTCTATTTTTTGCCCATGTATTTTACAAAGCTTCTATAATTGACCCCCTTAGTTTTTTTAACTCGGGCATAAAGCAAGTATGGATTAAAATCAGTTTTTTCTTTTTGGATAAATAACGTTTGACTTGTTGAAATTTTTTTTGAAGTAATCAGTCTTATCTTCACAGTTTATAAATAGCAGAAGAATTAATTTTTCAAACTTGTGATTTGTGAACACAAATGAATTAAAGTAAGACTGTAAAATCTACTATGACTTTTTCTAATTGAATTTAAAAAAATTACGAGGACTTGAGTAGGATATACTCATACTATTGTACTTTAGATGGAAAATGTTTGATATTATATATATATATATATCGATTGAATAAGGGAAAAACAAAAATCCATTTAATTTACAATTTTGCTGACGTGGAAATTAACGATATTGAAAGCTTCACACAAGAATAACAAGAAGTCCTTCTCTTATTAAACTCAACAAAAGGGAAATATCTCAAACCCTTACAATCTCTCTATCTCTCACACACCTTCACGACATCCCAATATAGATATATATATATATCCTCACGACATAAAACCAAAACCTATTAGGAATAGAAAACCTCCAAACAAAAGGAAAACCACCAAAACCAATAATAGGAAAACACAACTTAATTTAGATAACTTCTAAATAATAATAACTTGATCCTCAAGCTATCTCAAGCTATCTCAAGCTTATCCAACATTCTCCCCCTTAAGCTTGAGATTGCCAATGTCCACAACTCCAATGATGTCCCTTATCTCCTTGAATCGTATCCTTCCAAGTGCTTTGGTCAGAATATCGGCCCTTTGCTCACTCCCAGGCACATGCTCCATCTCCACTTGCTCATTTTCTACACACTCTCTTATGAAGTGGTATCTCGTGTGAATGTGTTTACTTCGTCCATGAAAAACTGGATTTTTTGTGAGAGCTATAGCTGATTTGTTGTCCACTCTTAACACAACTTTGTCATGTTCTTCTCCAATGGCTTCTCCAAGCAACTCTTGTAGCCAAATAGCTTGTTTCGCAGCCTCCGTTGCAGCCATAAACTCTGCCTCACATGACGATAAAGCAACAGTTTCTTGTTTTTGGGAACACCAAGTTATAGGGCAATTATTTAGATAAAACACATGACCCGTAGTACTTTTCCCGTCATCCATATCTACGTTGTGAGAACTGTCACTATATCCGATCAGTTTTACCTTATCCTCCTTTCGAAATACTAACCCAAGCTTCGTTGAACCACGCAAGTATCTCAAAACCTGTTTTAAAGCCGTGCCATGTGATTCTTTAGGATCATGCATATATCTACTCAAAACTCCAATGCTATAAGACAAATCCGGTCGTGTGTGCAACAAGTATCTAAGACAACCGATTCTCCTTCTATACTCTGTTGCATCAATACCTTTTTCTTTATCTGCTTTGGTTAACTTCAAGTTCATCTCCATCGGAACATGACACGGATTACAATCGTCCATACGAGTCTCAATCAGAATTTTTTGAGCATATCTCTCCTGGTTTAACGTAATACCTCCATTGAACTGATGTACCTCTATCCCAAGATAAAAGGTTAGCTTGCCGAGATCACTCATTTCAAACCGCCTTGCCATCTCCTTCTTGAACTCGAGTACTAGCTGTAATAACGAACCTGTGACTAACAGATCATCAACATAAACTGCAACCATGACGAGATGTCCTTTTTCTTTCTTGCGGTAAAGCGATGGCTCCTTTGAGCATTTCTGAAATTTTAATTCACGAAGCACCTTATTTAGTTTATCATTCCATGCTCTCGGAGCTTGCTTTAGGCCGTAAAGAGCCTTTCTTAATTTATAAACCTTTTTCTCACTGCCCATGACTTTAAAACCCTCTGGCTGCATCACATAGACTTCTTCCTTCAAATCTCCATAAAGAAAGGCTGTCTTTACATCAAGATGATGAATTTCCCAGCCTTTCGAAGCTGCTAACGCAATGACAAGCCGAATGGTCTCAATTCGTGCTACAGGCGCAAAAACTTCGTCATAGTCGATGCCTTGTTTCTGAACATATCCCTTTGCTACCAACCTTGCTTTGTGCTTGTTAATACTCCCATCGGATTTCCTTTTGATCTTGAACACCCATTTTAAACCAATCGGTTTACAGCCATCAGGGAGATCAACTAAATCCCAGGTTCGATTTTTTTCAATGGAAGAGATCTCGTCTTCGCATGCATCTACCCACACCTTTAATTGTTTAGCTTCACCGAAATCCCACGGTTCATCGTTTAATGTTAACAAAAGACGTTCTCCTTCTAGTTCGGCCAAGTAGAGCACGTAATCATTCAGATGTCGAGGTGTTACTCTCGGTCGCGTTGATCTTCTTAACTGAGGTTGATCATTATTATCATTATCGCTGCTGCTATTTTCCTCATTATTCTCCTCGCCTTCTTCCTCATCTTCTGCTTCGATCTCTTGAGAACCCGAATTGTCGTTCCTTGTTTCGGAATTAGTCTCGCTTGTTCTCGTGATCTCCTCACTTCCGCCTCAGTATCATATTATCAAACGTACTCACACGTTACTCACCCTTGGTTCTGGTATGTTCCAGTCCCACGGCTTATCTTCAAGAAACACCACGCCTCGACTTACCACAATTCTCTTAGTAGCAGGGTTAAGTAGTCTATATGCTTTTGTCCCTGGTTCAATTCCCAAATGTACTAAGACTCGTGATCTGTCATCAAGCTTTCTTCGACATGCAGCCTCGTGCATACACAACACATCCAAATACCCTTAAGTGCTCAAGGTTTGGTTTTCTTCCTTTAAACATCTCGTAGGGCGTTTTCTCAACCAAGGATCTTGTAGCTACTCTGTTTATGAGATAGGTAGCGTGTCGAACTGCTTCTCCCCATAACTCATGCGGCATGTTCATGTGTTTTAAAATGCTTCGCGTCATCTCTAATAAGGTTCTGTTCCGTCTCTCGACCACCCCGTTTTGTTGAGGTGAGTATGGAGCAGTTAGATGTCTCTGAATCCCGTGTTTTTGACAGAAGTTTTGAAACTCAAGAGACATGAACTCTCCACCTCTATCTGTCCTCAATGTTTTAATCGATTCTCTTGTTTCTTGTTCAGCCAAACTTTTGAAGACTCGGAACTTCTCGAAAGCTTCACTTTTCTCTTTTAACAACATCGTCCACATGTAGCGTGTGTAATCATCAATAAGAACAAGCACGTACCTCTTATGAGCCGGCGTTTTAGGTGTAATGGGTCCGCAAAGATCTCCGTGTATTAACTCAAGAGGTTTTGTAGCTCGGAAACTGGTTGCTTGCGGAAACGGTCTTCTTACTTGCTTCCCACGGAGACATGATTCACACGTGCCTTTCTCAACATCAATCCTAGGTAAGCCGTTCACCAACTCTTTGTTAATCATAGATTTCATGGTTTCTGGATTTACATGACCCAACCGGGCATGCCATCTCATTGATTCTTTCGAGCGTACTAACTTTAGTTGTTCCATAATTTCGACTTCCAACACGACTTTATATAGTCGGTTCCTCGATCTGGTTAGGGTTGTCGACCTAGACGATCATACACAGTCAACACGTCCTTCTTCATTCGAGACTTACAGCCGGCTTCCGTTTGACCAAGGCTGATAATGTTACTTTTCAACTGAGGGATATAATAGACTTGATGTAAAAATTGCTTTTCTTTGTTCTTGAGTATAAAGCAAATAGATCCCCGTCCTTCAATATCGATTCGAGAGTCATCCCCAAACTTAACCTTTCCGGTTATATTCTCATCAATAGAGACGAAGAACTCACGATTCCCACACATGTGGTTACTAGCTCCATTATCAAGGTACCAAATTTTTTTCGCATCCTGATTTTCTTCAAACAGTCTTGGGTTCACCTTATTCTCATTCAGGTACACTACTTCATGTACCATTAACGCATCTGCTACTTGAGTGTCATCGCCCTTTTTCTCCTCCGTTTCTTGCAGTTTCAACAGTCGATCCGGACAGTTTGTTGCATAGTGGCCTTTCTTATCACACTTGAAACATGTTATACTCACCTCGAGTTTAAGCAGTTGATCCGGACAGTTTGTTGCATAGTGGCCTTGCTTCTCACATCTAAAACATGTGACTTTAGCTTCTCGTTCTCTGTCACTCCATTGGCGATTCTGATCAGGACCGAATCTTCCTCGTCCTCTTCCTCTTCCGCCAAAACGACCGAATCTTCCTCTTCCACGACTGCCACTATTACTGTCTTCCAAGTTAGCATACATTAGCTTGTCTTGCTCTTCTTGTTCCTCATCCTCTCCGCTAATCCTTTCTTCATATGCTTTCAATCTCCCAACTATATCTTCGAAGCTTGTTTTCTTTAGATCAAGTACTTGTTCTAAGGAAGCGACAATGTGTATGTATCTTGTCCGCGGTAAACTCTTCAAAAATTTCTTTACAAGTTTTGTTTCTTCAATTGTTTCACCGAGTGAAGATGTTTTAGATGCGATTTCTGAAAGTTTTCCCACAAACGAATCAATTGTATCTGTCTCTTTCATCTTAAGTCGATCGAATTCCGCCATTAGTGTTTGAAGCCTAGCTTCTTTTACACGTTCAGCTCCAACGTATCTTGTTTTAATTGCCTCCCACACAGCTTTCGCTTGGTTAAGTTCTCCTACTTGCAGAATTAACGACTCGGGTATCGATTGGAATAATAGGGCGATGGCCATATTATTCTTCTTGCCTGATTCTTCTCCTGTCTCGATTGCATCCCAAACTTCATTCACCTTAAGAGCGATCTTCATTCGTATTGCCCAGACGGTGTAGTTGTCTTTTGTGAGCATCGGACACTTAATGGAGGAAGAGCTTCCTCCGTTTTTCGATTTGAATGAACCTTCGTCGCTTGAGGTTTCTCCGACTCCTGCTTTCTTTCCATCATCATCCTTGACCATCTTTGATCTCAGCTCTGATACCAAATAACGATATTGAAAGCTTCACACAAGAATAACAAGAAGTCCTTCTCTTATTAAACTCAACAAAAGGGAAATATCTCAAACCCTTACAATCTCTCTATCTCTCACACACCTTCACGACATCCCAATATAGATATATATATATATCCTCACGACATAAAACCAAAACCTATTAGGAATAGAAAACCTCCAAACAAAAGGAAAACCACCAAAACCAATAATAGGAAAACACAACTTAATTTAGATAACTTCTAAATAATAATAACTTGATCCTCAAGCTATCTCAAGCTATCTCAAGCTTATCCAACAGAAATATCTCGTCCCTTAGTGGATAAGCATGTAAATTATCCATTAAAAACATATCCCATGCTACGACTCGCCATCGTCAACATTGCTTCACCAATTGTAGTGTATTTTGGGCTTTTTGGTAATCAATAGTATGCGAAAAATAAAAAATGTCTCACACACATTCATGTGAATCTATTATTTTCGTAATCATTGTCATATATAGAGTCGATCAAATAGTTTCATGGGTCCACGATAGGTCATGTTTCAGTCTCGTACTCATCAAGTGGCAAAACTCTGTTTCTCATAGATAGTTGATTTATTCGAATGTAAAGGAAAATAAAAGAATAAAGTTGTGTTTGACATAGAATTATATCTACCAGTCCGATTAGTAATTGAAGAGGCGGTTCACAGCAAATGCAAAGCCTTTAATTATGGTTTTGACTTGTCATGAACATTATACTTAAGAAAATGTATTCGATTAATCTGGAAAAAAAAAACTTGAGTAAGACATCAAATTCAGTAAGATATTCAAGAAGCATACAAGGAAGACGTACATCTTGATGGTTTTCATATTCTTTTGAAATACGTAAACAAACAAAAAGGTCATCCAAGAGAAAAAAAGAAACATCAACATTTGATATTTATTGTATTTACTTTGATCCATAATCACATCATAAAATCGATGTATGTAGGATGTGATTGCGATTTGTGAATTTAATTGGTAGTTGCAGTTTTCTCGGTCTTCATATATATAATGTTTGAATGAGTTAAAACGAGAATAAACTTTTGAGTTGGCTCAGTCAAACATGCATGTAAAAAATTAAAATTAACCATTGCATCTTCATGTATTTGCATCCAAAAAAAAAATGCAATTTAATATGTATCGCAAACTTACAAATGTAGGTGGATATATATACATTCTACAAATGA
>CM051390.1:20621206-20646206 GCA_028015245.1 Cardamine occulta
CATTTTTTTTTTGTTGCTAGTCACTTTAATTTTGTTGTGTTGTATGTACATATATATCTGTATGAGCACATGGTGATGGTGCTATATACATATATGATTTAAAGGATATGTCTCTTCTTGGTGAATATTTGAGAAAAAATCGCCTATATCTCTACCTTCACAACTTTGTGCGATTTAAGGGATGATAATAATAGTAAGTGAAAAACGTCTAAACAATGTATTTAATGCATATTCAAAAGCTATGAATTATTTTAGACTTTAGAAGAAGACCATCGAGGGAATCTATATATGGAAGTTTTTTAAAGAAATGTCGATGTCTACTAGTGTATCACTACAAATAATCATCGTACTAGTGTGACAAAATCACGTAAATAATTTTTTGGTTTTACACGTAAATAATTAAGAATCTATAATCGACAGCAAAAGGTTAATTTTCTAGTTTCGACTCAACTAAAGTGGCTCCAAAGATCAAGCATCGTAGTGAACGGATTCATTTAGAAGCCGAATAATCTCCGGCATGAACTTGTTCAGCTATCTCCAGCGCCAAATTTGAGAAATAATTATTAACAAAAATTTCAATAAAAGCATAAAAAAAGAATATTTGAGGATCATCTTTCTTGATCATGCTATAATTATAAGGCTTTCCATTTTTTGAACACCTATATATCCCCTCTTTAATGCTACGTAGAAAAATGGAAAGAAATAAACTATCCTAATTTAGGGGAGGAAACAATATTTGAGAATAAACCATATATTCTGTTTTTGCGTGTGTAATATATAAACACAGAACAAGTAACTCCATTGTTAAATCAAGAAACTTCAGAAAGTGGAGCTATCTCGACAAGGTAATATACTTTTTTTTTTGAGGGCGTATTAAACAAACTATGTGAAGGTTTACTATTTT
Organism: Cardamine occulta; assembly: GCA_028015245.1. Lineage (NCBI taxonomy): Eukaryota > Viridiplantae > Streptophyta > Magnoliopsida > Brassicales > Brassicaceae > Cardamine > Cardamine occulta. Next base: position 20,622,111 of record CM051390.1, read on the forward strand.
TGTATTAGTGGTTTGTACTATTTACTAGTGCTTTCGTTGCAATTTTTTTACAACTTTTGTATGTTTCGGTAGCTTATCATGATCACTACATCCGATGATTATAAAACTATATATTGTCTTTTTTATTCTTTTTGGCTTTAGATTGAAACCAAGATCTCTGGATGGGTAGAAAGATGGTAAAGATGGCGAAGATAAGGAACGAGAAAACGAGGATAACAACTTACAAGAAGAGAAAAGCTTGTTTGTATAAGAAAGCCAATGAGTTCTCAACACTCTGTGGCGTGGACACGTGTTTCATTGTGTACGGCCCAAGCAGAGCAGGAGACGAGATGGTCGTGGAGCCGGAATTATGGCCCAAGGATGAGAGCAAAGTAAGAAAGATCATAACTAAGTACATGGAGACAGCGTCGAGCAGTTGCACCAAGACTTGCACCGTTGAAGAATGCTTGGAGAAAAACAATCCTAAGGTGGAGAAATCTAAGAGTGCGACGAAGAAGTATCTTCCTTGGGAAAAAAAGCTTCACAATTGTTCTTTAAACGAGCTCTATGCAATTTACATGGAAGTAGAAAACAAGATTCAAGAGGCTGCTAATAAGAACCAGACAGTTCCTGACAATATGTCTTGGTCTAGTGACCAACTTGGTTTATATGGTTACAATCCGCAATGTGTCGAGCAGCATCAGTTGTTTCCTATGTCTACAATGGACCATAATGGGTTCTCTTCTTTACCTTCTTTTAGCCAGATGACCTTAAATTCCGGAGAAGTGGGTACCTTCTCAAATGTGACAGAGCCGATGATGACGAACGGGCAAAACTTGTTTTATGGGAGTTGTTCGGATGGTCCATATGGTCAGATGGTACATAGGGCAGCTTATATGGAGCCAATGCAGTGGAGTTTAGGGAATAATATGTTCAACGACGTCAAGCAGTTCACAGACTATCCTTGAGGTTTGCACAAGTCAATGACTTGGAGGATTCAAGTCTAATTCTTATTTGAAAAATGTCTTTTGTTTCTTTCGATAGCATGTTGGTTGGTTTTCTATTTTTATCAAGTTTGTTGATTTACCATTATCATTTCATGAAATAAGAAAGTTGAGTTTTTATCACTTAAATTTGTACAAACGAGAAATTTGTAACATGGTAGTGTAACATGTACTTACAAGTGACTAATTATGACACTTATCTTAAGACAATAATCGAATCTCTTATAAACATAAAAAGAAACTACGGAGTATCGGATACAAATAATTAATTAATGGTAGAAATGTGAAAAAATATTACAAGAAATAATAATGAAGAAATTATAGTCGACAAAAGATTAATTTGTCTGTAGAATCAAAATGGCTCCTAAGATCAGCAATGCACATAGAAGATCGTGTTGAACGGTTTTAGAAGCCGACTTATCTCCGGCTGGAACCTGAGCAGTTTCCGGCGCCAAATTAGCCGTCGTTGTTGCTGAACTACTTACCGGACCTCGTCCGTAAGGAAATATATCTGGCGTACTCGCTGGAGTCGACGGAACAACAGGAATTATCACCGGCGACGGCGCTGCGATTTCCGGAGCATCGGCAGGAACCGATGGTTGGTTTGTTGGAGCGGTGGCAGGCGATGCTGTAGAGGCAGATGGACTTATCGTTGGAGCGGAGATAGGTGACTTCAATGGGGTTGTAGTCGGAGGGGAAACAGGGGAAGTCGCTGGAGAAGAGATGGGAGTTGTGGCGACAGTCGGAGAGGAAACAGGGGAAGTCACCGGAGATAAAACAGGGGACATTAAAGGAGAAGTAATGGTCTGAGAGGAAACAGGGGATTTCGGAGGAGAGGTAATGGTCCGAGATGTAAAAGGGGAAGTCGCCGGTGTAAAATCAGGGGATTTCAAAGGAGTACCAATGTACTGAGATGGGGAAGTCGCCGGAGTTAAAATAGGGGATTTTAAAGGAGTACCAATGTAGTACTGAGATGGGGAAGTCGTTGGAGTTAAAGCAGGGGATTTCAGTGGAGTCCCATTGTACCGTGATGGGGGAATCGCCGGAGTTAATACAGGAGATTTCAAAGGAGAAGCAATGGCCCGATCAGAAACAGGGGAACTCGCCGGAGTAAAAACAGGGGATTTCAAAGGAGACGCAATGGTCCGAGATGTAACAGGAGATTTTTCCGGAGACTTCGTAGGCGAGGTTTGCGTCGTCGGAGACTGTGTTAGCGGAGGAAGTAAAGTGGGTGTTTGAGGATGCGTCGGAGACTTCGACGGAGAAATAACGCGATGAGATTTTCCCGGAGGATGATGTTTCACGGCGATTCTCGGAGATTGAGCGGGTGCATCGTAGGCTTGTACATTACTAGAAATAGAAACTAAGGAGACAAAAATTGAAATTACAACAAACTGATGCATCGTTTGTTTATTTGTTTGATTCTGAGAAAACAAAAATCAAAATTTGATTCTCTGTTCTTGACAAAAAGTGAAAAGAGTTTGATCGCAAGTTTCGGTTAATGGATTTATAAAAGAGAGATTTTTTCTAAAACGCGAAACGTTGTGAATTTGTAAGATGTTTCGAGATATATGACCGTTGGAGGCGCCTGTATATTCACCGGCTGTAGCAAGTGAAGTAGCCGTTAACCGGTTACTTACTATAAGACAACAGGAAGTTTAAGTAAGAGACAATTAGACGACGTGACGTTTGAAAGGTTTTAGAAAATCTGAACAACAGGTAGTTCATACTTGTCTTCTAACTGAGCCCATTAAAAAGCTAGCCCATTTGTGGCCCATAAAACCACGCGTGTTTGGATTGTTTGTTTAGTTCTCATATTACACGCGTTTTTTATTCATTGGGAAAGGCTTTATAATGCGCACTACGGACGGTGTACTTTAGCGAAATTTAGTTGGATTGCATCGAGAAAAATGTTTTAATTTGTAAAAGATATAAATAATCAATAAGAAAATCCTAAAAATTTCACAAATCTCTCCCGGATTAGGGTTTCTAGCTACAGCTCCTTTTTCTCTGTTTCTAGCTTCCGGCGACGAAATTTCTGCAGAAATCTCTTGTGGTCTTGAGATTTGTTCATATTTGAGTGAGCGTTAAGCTCGCGAATGAAATAAAGGAGCTTTCTTTATTTACGTGGAAGAGTCTAAAGATGGATGAAGGAGATGGGAGAGATCAGATGGATCAGTTCCATCAAAACGAGGCGATATCTGCTGTCGCCGATGATGGTTTTATGGCGGAGGAAGAGGACGATGATTATGAGGATCTATATAACGATGTTAATGTCGGAGAAGGATTTCTTCAGTCTATGAGAAAGAACGACGAAGCGGGATCGAGAAACGAGGAAAAGGAGAAGGTTAAGATCGAGGAGGAAGATAGGATTGAACCAGTTTTGGGTACATCGGAAGCTGAGGTCTCGATACCTGATTTGGTTGGTGAGAGCGTTGCTACAGAAGCAGAAGGAGGAGGAAGTGGTACTGACGTTGTTGTTGCTTCTAGTGGATATGGAGCTCAAGATGTGAAGGTAAGTGATGGTAGCCAGGAGATTCCTGGTGGAATTGGTCCTAGAGCTGGAGGCGGGATTAAAGTTGAGCTAGGGCAAGCTCCTAATCGGGAAAGTGATCTCGAGGCTCCTAGAGGACATAGCATCTCTCAGGGTCTCTTGCCACCACCACCACCACCGCATATCTTTGGAAATAATGAGAATTTGGTGAGGCCTGTGATGGGTAATGGTACTCTCCCTCCTGGACCTGGTAGTAACATGGTCGGGAACGGAGCTACTATCGCTATGCCCGGTGTTCCTACTGGCGGGGGACCTGGTGGTGGAACTTTTCTTTTTGTTGGGGATTTGCATTGGTGGACAACTGATGCTGAGCTTGAGGCAGAGCTGTGCAAGTATGGTGCAGTGAAGGAGGTTAAGTTCTTTGATGAGAAAGCTAGTGGGAAGTCGAAAGGGTATTGTCAAGTGGAGTTCTTTGATTCTATGGCAGCTACGGCTTGCAAAGAGGCGATGAATGGGTATGCATTCAGTGGTAGGCCTTGTGTTGTTGAGTATGCCTCTCCGTATTCGGTTAAGAGAATGGGAGAGGCACAGGTGAATAGAAGCCAACAGACGCAATCTGTACTTGCACAAGCTAAAAGAGGGCCTGCTGATTCTCCGACTAAACCAGTTGTGACCAATAACAACAACAACGCCATTGGTGGGAATTTCCAAGGTGGGGAAAATAGAGGGTTTGGTAGAGGTAATTGGGGTAGAGGCAATGCTCAAGGAATGGGTGGTAGAGGACCAGGTGGTCCAATGAGGAATAGGCCTGGTGGGATGGGTGGAAGAGGTTTGATGGGTAATGGCGGAGGTGGGTTTGGACCGGGAATTGGTACAGGGCCTCCTATGAATATGATGCATCAACCAATGATGGGGCAAGGGTTTGAACAAGCTTTTGGTGGACCAATGGCGAGAATTGGAGGCTATGGAGGATTCCCTGGGGCTCCAGGTCCACCATTTCCTGGGCTTTTGTCTTCATTCCCTCCTGTAGGAGTACCTGGTGTGGCACCTCATGTGAATCCAGCATTTTTTGGACGAGGGATGCCGATGAATGGAATGGGAATGATGCCTAGTACTGGTGTTGATGGAGGGCATAATATGGGAATGTGGGATCCTAATAGTGGAGGATGGGGTGGTGGTGAAGATTTGGGTGGTGGAAGAGCTGCGGAATCGAGTTATGGGGAGGAAGCTGCGTCTGATCATCAGTATGGTGACGTTAATCACGATAGAGGGGCTCGTCCGAATCCTGTGAAGGAAAAAGAAAGAGGTACAGAAAGGGAATGGTCTGGTTCATCTGATAGAAGGAATCGTGAGGATAAAGATGCTGGTTATGAAAGGGACATACCTAGGGAGAAAGATGTTGGTCATGGTTATGATATGCCAGAGAGAAGGCATCGTGATGATAGAGACACCGGCCGTGAACGTGAGAGGGAGCATCATCATAAGGATCGTGAACGCTCCAGAGATCGTGACCGTGACAGAGAAAGGGACAGGGAGAGGGATCGTCATAGAGAAGAACGGGAAAGATATGGTGGTGATCATCGTAGTAGACACAGAGACGAACCTGAGCATGAGGATGAATGGAACAGAGGTCGATCATCCAGAGGACACAGCAAGTCACGGTTGTCTCGGGAGGATAACCATCGGTCAAGATCAAGGGATGCTGATTATGGCAAAAGAAGACGGCTTACTACTGAATAAATTATCGGATAAAAGTAAGTAGTTGGATCTTAATGGTATCTTCCATTCTCCATGTATCTTAAATTCTACGATTCTTTTTGATGTTTTGCTTTTAGACTTAGCTAATCTCTGGCCTGGTTAGTTTTTCTGACTGAAAGTTAGCTGTCTGCATGGACATGTTATTGTATCATTGTATAAAACTGTGTATACTCTCATAGAACAATGATTTTTCGAGTTGATAGTAATCGTTGTAGTTTATTCTTTCGCCCTATTTTTTTGCTGACTAAGGTTTCTGTTGTCTTCTTAAATTCTCAACGTTATGGTAGATTGACTTTGAGAGCTCCTGCAAAACTCTAAACCCTTATGGACAACGAAGAACAAGAAGAAGAAAGAAGACCTCAGCAAAAGGCAGTCTTGTCACAGAAAGAAGTCTCTGACTGTGAAATCTCTTCTTCAACTCAGCTTAATTAGTAGAGGTGGAAAGAAACTTTTGCTTCTTTAAGTTTTTAGACACCTTACCTTTTTTGCCATTTTTATGTGAAACTTCTAAGACCAGTGTGTTGTGGTGATGTTATGGCCTTTCGGGTTTCCATCCATTTGTGTTTAGATGTTCTTGTTTCAACTGTTTCTGAATTTGTTGTTGTGTAGTTGTATTAGTTGCAGCCAAATAATTAGCCTGGCCAGTGTTACTGATCTTGTTTCTCCATGTTTCATTCTTTTGGGTTGTATTGTATGTATATATCATTGTATTGTAAGCCCTTCATCTGCCTTAGGATCTTCAGAGGTCATGAGATATGACAAATGTAACAGCATGTGCATCCTTTGGGATTGTGTTTTTATGATTTCCAAAAGTGATGTAGTAGAACTTTTTGTGTTGTTGTTGTAGAGGAAATCTAATAGCTCCTTGTTCAACTGTGTACATAATAGAAAGTCATATTGCTCCATGTTCATGGTCTTTGTTTAAGTTTTTGTAGCTATGAACACATCCTCATCAATGGCACACATATCCCTTTTTCTTCATTAGCACTGGCCAAGTTGATTTTTCCATGTTCTGTTCTGCTCGTTAGACATTGCTTGATTCATTATAGATAGATAGATTTCTTGGAGTTTGCTTTCTTTATGTTTGATTGGATGAATTATCTTCTTGTGTCCCGTCTTTCTCAAAGTGGCGATTGTAATTAAAGATCATTAATGTAAACATCAATTCGTATCCTTTACCCCTACATGAAAAAAGAAACAAGACAGGCAAACTAATATAGTGCAGCGAAGAAACAGCAAGAGACAAGCTTCGGAGATTTGAACAAAATATTTAAAAGGAAACCCAAATATCAAAAGGGTGTTTAAGGGAGCTTATGTTAAATGGTATACACAAACAAAAGCTGCTCATCTGAAAACTACTACTTAACGTCTTACTCTCTCTGACTCTACCAAAAGTAAAAAAAAAAAATTTAAAAAAAAAAAAAAAACCCTGCTTGTAGCACAATTCAAGACCAAAAACAACCAACAAATTACAACAGGCAATCGAAGAGAGAGACCCCTTGTAGATTAAATAGTAGCTAGACTAGATTTATGTGCCTTGGTGATCAGGCTTTAACCTTCTTCTCTCCACCACCAGATCCTCCAGCTTTCTCTTTCACTTTCTCTTCTTCGTCCTCAACATCCTCTTCCTCTTCCTCTTCTTCCTCATCCGTAACTTCATCTGCTGCTAGCTTAGTGAGCTCATCTTGGATCATCCTCTTTATAGATGCTTTTCTTGGGGCGAGTTCCATCTTGAACTTCGTATCTGAAAGACAGAATAAAAACAATGCATGTTAACCAAATAAAATAGAAACCACATGCAAGACCATCTGTGAAGAAAAAAAACCAGCGAGGCAACAATCTCATCCGCAGCTCGTACCTAGTCGCTTGAGGATGTCGGTGAATGTGGCCTGTCAGAATAACGATAAAGCATTTGTTAGATATCTATCTTCTATGCTCAATTACTGTAATTTTATGATACAGATATTTCATGGTTCAAATCCTCACCGTGTTGAAGTCCACCCCATTCAAGATATCAAGAATTGCAATTTTCAACTCTTCATCGCTAGGTTCCCCCTTGGTTTTCTCTTTCGCTTTTCCACCTCTTTTTCCTATTAGTAGATAAACAAGATTAACAATTCCATATAACATAGTCTCAGAAAAAAAAGGACCAGAGTATACGATTTTAACTTCTGCAGTATAAGATCAAGGGTTAAGATTTTTCAAGCTTCTGAGAAAGCATGTACACACAAATATACTTCATTCTTAATGAAAGATGGTCTAAAAAGTATGGTATGACCAAACCTGATTTCTCTTTTGCTGCAGATTTCGAAGGTGCCAGGGACTGCTCCTTTGCCGGTTTTTCAGTCTTCTTTCGCTTAGAGGATGATGCCTTTGGAGTTGTATCACTGTCGTCATCACTCTTCTTCCGTTTACCAGCTGAGCGCTTTTGAGTAGCTGTCTTTGGTGTACTGGATTTAGTAGAGACTGCAGTTCTCTTGCTTCTGGATTTCCCTGCTGATTCTTTCTTTGCAGATAATGTCCTCGAACCACGTTTCTTCTTTTTCGTTTCTTCCTCCGACTCCTCCTCAGTCTCAGCTTTCTCCTCACTTTCAGAAGGCTGAGGTGCCTCGTCCTCAGATTTATCAGGAATTCCATTATCATTCTCCTCCTCTTCATCCTTTTCTTCTTCCTCCTCTACCTCCTGCTCCTCTTCTTCTTCTTCGTCTTCCTCTTTCTCTTCTTCAGACTCATCATCAGAATGAGATAGACTCTTTTTTTTAGTCCTTGTTGCTTCCTTGGTCTTCTTTTGGCTCTGTAAAGAACACAAATAAACTAATCAGATTACAGGTACTTGGACCAGACACAAGCAGGGGAAATGAAAAACATCTACAACTGTATTAACCCACACACACATTCTATTCACAGTTCCTAACACAAGGATTTAAAATAACCAGTTCTAAGCTATTGAGTAATACCTTTGCTGATCGTTTTGAAGATGAACTTCCAGCTGCAAATGAACTTTTCTTAGGAGTTCTTTTGCGCTTCACTCCCTTTTCAATAGAAAATTAAAAAATGTTGTAATAAGCACAATCAATTTTCAGGCTCAACTGCTGAACAGAAAGTGTTTCCAACAACAAAGTTACCTTCTCTTTCTCATTAACTGGAACATCAGTTGTGGCATGAGGTTTCTCCAAAAACTCAACCAGCTTTGTAACAATATCTTCCTATATTGGAGGAAAAGTAACAGACAATCAATTGCCAAGTAGATTACATTGGGAAAAATACAGTGGCATTGACCCCTAATATGATGCTCATTCATGACTGCAAAAGAAACTCCAAAGAACGAAACTTAGAAATGAGTAGCTATAATAACCTTCTTTGTTGTCGTCTTAGCAACTGATATGTCAAATATATCGCAAAACTCCAGCAGTTTTTCTTTGTTGATTTTTTCTAACTTGTCTTGTATTTTCAATTTTGCCTTTTCCTGCCAAACATCATTTTGAGAAAATTATGTAAGAAATATGAGTTAAGCCCACGTGTAAAATTATGTAAGAAGTTTATTGGCTTGCCCACCTCATCTCCTTGCCATTTGTAACCAGAAAAGCGCAATATGTTAGCCTTGATCTGAGTAGCCTGTCAAAGCAAGAAAATCGAGTCACATACAAACATGATTAGCAAACTCTCTGTAATTTTAAGGATACCATGACACAATCCTAAAAACTTCAAACTTCATTGGAACCTCAACAAGAACATGCATATGATCGACAGTTTATTAAATTTACCAACGGAATGGCTATATATGTAAAGGTACAAAGAGATGCTCACTTTTCCTCTCCTCCCACCAAACAGAATTCCATGTAGCTGCTTGAAAACTTCATCAGACTTCTTCCTCGATACCTTGTAAGCAACTGCAGTAGATGGAACCAATGAAGTATTTAGAGAATATGATCATGACCATAAACTTAAAATTCATGAGAATTCTTGCCTTTAAACCAAGCTCTAGTCAGTAGAACTAAGGAAAACAGCTAAATAAAAAAAGGATTGACAAACCAATCCAGAGAACCAAAATATAGAGACAAGAAAATCAAGCCTACACAAAGAGCAATCCAGTAATAGTAAAGGACTATGTGCTCGAGCAAATCCAAAGAAAAGCTAAAGCCCAAAAAAGACTGTTCACCACAATGACTAAATTAGGCTGAGAGGAACTTTAAAGATAAATAGTTAGAATATGAACATACCATTGGGGATATCTTTGAGAGGCGTTCCTTTTCCCTGTTTTATCCACAAGCAAATGATAAACAGACCCAACAATTAAACACTATACAGAAACCAAACACAGGAAACAATTGGCAAACCTTTTCAACATGGAAGTCCTTGGAAGAATCTTTATCGACCACCGCAACAAGCCTTTCAACTGATTTTCGCTCCCTGACAGGGCGATCAGAGAAAGGAGTCTTAGGTTCTGTATCTTTCTTTTCTTCATTGCTCATTGTCTTCCCGCGAGCCTTCCCAGTCTTCCCTTTTCCTCCCTTATTAGGCTTTTTTATTTCTTCATCTTTGTTCTTCTTATCACCACTGCTCTCATCTTTTTCATCCTTGCTGCTGTCCTTACTTTCTATTTTTTTGTCTTCTACTTTCAGCTCATCCAACTCAGTGTCTGCCTCCTCTTCTTCTTCTTCCTTCAGTTCCTCTTCTTGGTTTTTTTCCTCCTCGTTCCCTTTCTCAGCCAGTTCGCCCTCATTCTTTTCCTTTAGTGACTCTTGTTCGTTAGTTTCATCAACATTCTCATCCTTTTCAGCCTCATCGACATCGTCCCCCTTGTCACCACCAACCGACTTCACTTCCTCTTTGATGTCTTCCTTATTCCCTTCTTCGTTTTCATTTACTTTCCCTTCTTCTATTTTCTCCTCCTTTGATTCTTGCTCAGTTTTCTCTTGGTCTCCTTCAGTAGTATCTATCTTGTTCATCTCTTGATTTTCGGCGCCTTTCATATCCTTTTTGTCATCAGACTCCACATTTTCCTTCATTACAGCATCTTCCTCAGTAGCACCTGCGGATACACCATCATCAGCTTTCAATGACTTGTCTTCTGTGTCTTCATCCATTTTATCAGCTTCTGGTTGTTCCTTGTCTTCGTCCACTTTAGCAGTCTCTGCTTGTTCCTTGTCTTCATTGACATCCTTCTCTTCTACTTTCTCAGTCTCAACTTTCTTTTCCTTTTCTGTAACCTCCGACTCTTTATCTTCCGTCTCACTTTTTCCTTCATGTTGCTTAATCTCATCATCTATCTCCATTTTCTCAGTTCCAGCATCCTCAACTTTCTTATTTTCCTGTACTTCCTTGCCACTAGCATTCTCCTGCACTTCTTTTCCACAGATGGCATCAGATGTCTTCTGAAGAGAACTAGTCCCATTTGCTGTTGGCTCCACAGTGAATTTTGTATCTTCTTCCCCCATCGCTAACCCAGTGTTCACTAGATCAAAACCAGAAACACCAGAAGGATATGGAAAATATAAGTTTCGTATTAAAAAGACTTCCATAATAGGGTCAGACAGTAACATCTCATAACACAATATCAAAAACTGATGAAAGAAAATCATGCCAAATTAGGGTTACATAACCCAAAACCGGTATCACCAGCAACGAAACTGGATCTGAAAAAAAAAAAATTCAGAGAAGCAACATGTAAACTTCATTGCATTCCATCTTTGCAACATACAACTAAATGAAACTCCAATGAACAAGACGAGGAATTGGAAAAAACAAAAACAAAAGCTTCAATTTTTCAAAGGAAGTAGACATCCAATAAGTTCTTAATGATTAAAGTCCAAATCTTTTAAAGAAGACTAACCACAATTATCCTCAATTTTAATACTTTCTGCGAAAAACATAGTTTTAGATCCAAACCACAATCACACAATAACTCAAGCGAAATCACGCCAAATTAGGGTTACATAACCCTAAACAGGAATCACCAGCAAAGAAACAGAATATGCAAGAATAATGAATTCAGAGAAGCAACATGTAAGCTTCACTGCATTCCATCTTTGCAACAATAAAACTCCAATGAGCAACACGAGGAATTGGAGAAAAAACAAAACAAAAGCTTCAATTTTCAAAGGAAGTAGACATCTAATAAGTTCTTAATGATAAAGTCCAAATCTTTAAAAGAAGGGTAACCAAAATTATCCTCAATTTCAATACTTTCTGGGAAAAAAAAACATAGATTTAGATCCAAACCACAACCACACATAGTAACTCAAACGAAAATCCAGATTAGTCTCTCTTGAACCTCAAATTCGCACGTTTCTCAACTAAACTAACACAAATTCGCAAACCAAAAACAACGCAAACACAAACCCTAATCATGACTTCAAGAAGCAAGACAAAAATCCACATGCGAATTGAAACGAAGCTGGAAAGATTCAAAGGGTAAAACGAAAGAAAGAAGCTCACAGTGTTCAAAGAGAGAGATGGACTCGAAAGGAGAAGACTTTGGAATCTCACCTCGCTATCCAAAGGGCTCAAAGCACTGAGTTTTTTTTTTGTGTGTGTGTGTGTGTGTTGTGTTTTGTGGGTTCCTTTTTACTTATTACTTATTTATTCTGTTCGAATAAGAACAAGTACCAACGCTCCTCCAGATTTCTTTCTATAAGGATTCGGACGCAGTTTGGGGAAAAAAGGATTCGGACGCAGAACCGGATTTTAAATACAGTTAATGCCACGTCAGACGTATCTGTTTTAATGAACGGTTCAGATTTAGTGTTCGATACTCTCTTAGATCGTGTGACAGTAGACAACCCCACGTCCGGTACAGTTAAAATAAATATCCTGGAAATAAATTATTTACAGTTATCTCACTATAGATAGATTTGGGTATTATATATCTTCTTCTTCTTTTTCTTTAAGGATTTAGGTATTAATTATCACATGAGGACTATCTTGTATCTTCTTTCTCAAATTAATGGAAGTATTGATTATTGGAAACAACCCCTACAGAATTATAGGCTATGGAAATTGCTATTGCAAAAGAAAATAGAGATAACACCAAACTCCCTCGAGGATAGAGTCACCAATTGCTTCATTCCTATCTTTGAGAAGAGAAAGCACAAGCAGGGCCGACTTAGATAGAGCAGTAAGAGCAGCGACGGTCGAGAGCTCAATCATATGTCTTAATAATTAAAAAGTCCGACTTTTTATATAAAACAAATTAAAATATTTTAAAATTTAGATTGTCTTAGGGTCCATGAATATATTGAGCCGATCCTGAGCACAAAATATCATAGAAATATATTCATATAGTCTTTTAAAGATCAAAATAAATAACTCAACACCAAAAATTCATTCACTTATCCGATTTCTACCTACCAGGCACTTGTGAAACAAAATACAAAACATTGTAGACAGATCAAACTATATTCATGCAACGAGAAATGTATCAATTGGCAATGTCCAAAACATACCTTAACTCATAAACTAACAAAAAACAAAACTTTGAGAGTGCCATATAAGCAAGCTTGATTTGATTCAGAGTCATCACTTAGTTTTCATTCATACTTTTACAAGACAGTTTTGAGCTTTTTAAAAACTAAGTGATAGCTCTGAATAAAAAAATCGAGCTTGGTTTTATGAAAATGACTCATCCTCATCATTATCATTATCCATGATACCTACACCTTCGGTAGTATCTATCATGCTCATCTCTTGATTAGACAGAAAAATATGAATGAAAACGACTAACCTATAAAATTACGAGTGACAGTAACAGTCCATTTTACCCATGATGTAACCACTGTGATCCGTAAAACAATTTTAGATTGGTTCGGTTTGGTTTAAAATATGACCTTAGTCCTAATTCTAACACACAATTAGATTTTGATTATACAGAAAGAAGATGCAACTGTCTGAATCTTTACCCCTTTTTTTTTCTTTTGTATTTATCGTTACTTCTAAAAGCTGAGATAGTGGCCACAGCTCAGAAGTCCGTTATGCATTACCACAAGTCTATAAGGTTTCACAATCTACGTAAAATAGTGGATATATTAATAACACAAAAACAGGGGATGACCATCATCTACAAAAGAGATTCAAGATCATAAACATTGTTAAATTCATATCGGAAAATATCCGAATGACACAAATGTGGACTAGATTTAAGCTCCTATAAGAGCATTTAAGAATCTATGGAACATATAACTGTATAAGCATTGTCTTAATTAGTATCATCCATTAATAAAACTGATTGAAGTATATATCCTAAAACCCTAAACCCTGTCTATCAAAAACACTAATATATTAAAATGTTGGATTTCCTTTGTATACTTGAAATGAAAAATAAAAACATCAGAAACCATGGTGAGTGATCATGAGATCTATCAAATTACATTCGGCGTTTAATAGATCCAATGGAAATATCAATTTCAATAAGATTATCTTCTTCCATATTCACATCATCAATCTCTTCTTCTTGGTCTTCATGACCAATCCTAAATCTCTGCCGACTTTGATTAGTGTTTCTCATTACCTCTGTAGTCTCTGCTTCTTCCCCCACAAGAGTAATCTCAATGAGACCATCCTCATCCTCATCATCATCATCATCATCGTCTTCTTCTTGAGATCTCTCAGTCAAACAGAGGTTTTTCTTTTTCTTGAAGAATATTAGAAAGAAAACAAAAGTGGAGACAACCAAGATTGTGCTGGTTACTAGGAGAGATGAGAATCCACAAGAGCTTAAAAAACAGAGGAAAGCTACAGATGAAACTAGGGTTACAAGAAAAAACAGCAATGGCAGCTGTAAACGAAAGCAGCACCACCAAGAAAAATGCTTTTCATCATCAGATTTTTCCACCATTTTGGAAACTTAGTCTAAAACAAACAAAACAAAACAAAGCTAGTTAAAGAGAAGTAGAGATTGTCTCTTTATCCATTGATATTAATGGATCTTTGAGTTGTGTTCTGATTCAAATCTTTAAACAACACTTGAAGTGTCGCTCTGTTTGGATCTTGATTAGAGAAAGAGAGATGAAAAAGACGAATCTGAGTTCTTGAAAAGTTTCAGACAAGTCTCAGAGAGAAAAAAGAGATAAAAAGAGAGAGAGAGAGAGAGAGAGAAATCTGAGAAAGACAGAGGAACCAAACAAGAAAGCTTTATGTTTTTTTCTCACTCTTTATAATTACACCTGCAACTAAAATTTTCGAGAAAAGTAAAAAAGCCTTGGTTTTTGCATGTATGTATTTGAAAAAATTAAAACATTTTGGAAAATTTATAAAAGCTTTGGAATTTGGTAACTCCATGTGAAACCCACTAGTTAAGGATGATTATTTATTAAATAAGTACCGTACCTTTTAAGAAGAAGATCTATTAACCTATCAAAAACACAGAAATACAAACAAATGATAGCTCATAAGTCATAATTTCCAAGAGCATACCAACATTACGTGGTTAACCCCAATTTATATAGAGAACCGAACCAGTCGAGTATGATGGCGAATAAGGTTTGATTGTTAATTTGATTAATATGGTTTAATAGTTAAGAGGAGAATAATACCAAACCAGGTTTGGTTAAAACATTGATTAAATACAGTTTTGTCTTTCTCTAGAAGTTACCCCCTCCTTAAGTTTGTCGATTGTTTTTGTTGTCAACTAGGATTGTCTTTTGTGATTCATCTAGGTGGCTAAAAATATTCAACACATGAAATGATTATTAATCTTTTTTCTTTCTCGTAACTGTTTCAGGAAATTAGGGAATTGTCACTTTATCCTAACCGAACCTATCTTTTGTCCCATCAATACTGCGGTTGTTTTCAATGGTCATCATGATGTGTAACAATAATTTTTTGAAGATAAGATTTTATTAGTTTTTTTTTTTTTTTAATAGAACTTTTATTAATCCAAACACTCCCAAAAACAAGATGGACTTTAGGCTATTGGACCTAAACGAATCCAAAGTTACAAAAAGGTGAAGCCCAAAAATGGAAAGACCATCGAAACACAAAATTGGCGACTGGATTGCCACCGGAACCACGACCGGCACTAACAAGAACAGCTTCTTTGCAACTACGGTGGCGGCTCTAAACTCTTGACCAGAGTTAGCGGTTTCCATCACTAAGCCAAATCCGAAACTTTTCTCCCGGAAAGGCAAATGCAAATCTCAAAAGCTCCAAGGGGTTAGAGGCTCAGACAAACCCAAAATAGCCGAAAAACGAGACAGCCCTCTAGGATCTAAGTGGATCCACAGCTAATTGCCTTGTCATGCACAGGAACACCCACCGATCCGCTACTCAACTCGTGCCGCAAGTCGCAACAGCCACCACAAACAGTCAAAGCCGTGAGAAGTTCCACTTCGAAAACCTGCGGCGTCCTCGAACCAGAAGAAAAATCTTCGGGAAACAACCCACACTGCCGAGTATCGCCACAACTGCATCAAGGAGCGGATATCCACGACCCATTTCTGCCGGAGAAGAAAGAAGGCATACTCCCGTTTCATCGATTAAAGGGAAAAAAAAAAAAAAAAAACGATATCTAGATCGACTTTTTTGTTTCGATGAGAGAGAAGAGAAAAACCCTAGGAACGATTGTCTTTTAAAACCTAAGGATTGCACGCACACAAATGATTTTATTAGTTAGTGGTAACTGGTAAGGTTGTTTTGTGGTCAACGGGTACTTTTATTAGAACAAAATAAATCACATAAGAAGAAACTGTTACACAAGAAACATAAAAAAAAAATGAAACGAAATCTAAGCCGTATGATATTATCGAGACAACAATAGAACTCATTAAATGAGCCATTGGAAATTAGTATGAGGATCATCATTAGAGAGTTATAGCGAGTTTGAGAATCTAACCGCATAGGAAAGTGATGTTCTAATGATCTACATGTAAACATGTTACAATTTATTATTTTTGATACTCTCTCTATTTCACTTTATTTGTAGTTTTAGAATTTTTTTTTTGTTACAAAATAAGTGTTGTTTTGGATTTCCAATGCAAATTTTAAATAAAATTTATTTTATTACCCCTACTATTTTAATATAATAACTAAAGAAAAAACTTGTTTAGTATATTAATGAAAGGTAAAAAAGAAAATTTGAATGTTTTCTTAATTTGTGTGCTAAAACCTAAAACAACAAATAAAATG
Source organism: Cardamine occulta (assembly GCA_028015245.1). Classification (NCBI taxonomy): domain Eukaryota; kingdom Viridiplantae; phylum Streptophyta; class Magnoliopsida; order Brassicales; family Brassicaceae; genus Cardamine; species Cardamine occulta. Next base: position 20,638,467 of record CM051390.1, read on the forward strand.
AAACAGAAGGAGTAACTTTTAGTTTTTCTACTTCTATTGTTGTTATGGTGAGTATAAAAACTCTTTCAAGACGAGTGTTTTGTTGAATCCGACGACTTCTTTATTACTTATCCCACTATTGATTTTTGTTGTTCTTGTTATGAAAATGTGATTTGAACACATAATACAAGTATCTTAAAAGTTAATAAGAAAATTTTACCTTTTGTTTTTTCAAAAGTCATATTTTGTAGTGATTGCATATATATAGATCTTCTAACTACGAAATGATATGTCACAATGCATTTGTGATTCGAACATTTGTGTAAAGTATTCATCGATGTAGATTACAAAAAAAAAAAAACCAAAATCTCGTTCTCCACGTGGCAATTGCAAATAAGCGGATCCGATCCGATTCGCCTCAATACCATCACAAAAATTAAACCCAATTTACTTTTTGTCCCCTTTCCAAGCTCTAACATTTAGGGTTCCTCGGAAATTGATCAGGTGAAATAATCGAATCATAACATATAAATTCACATTCAAAAGTCAAAGAGCTGAGAAATCAAACCATCTCGTGTAATTGTTTGATTCTTCGGAGAATCCATGAACATCGGTCTTCAATGGACACTTCCGTAATGCAGACGACTATTCCGAACGAAGAAGACGATGATGAGTGGGGTAAGTTAAGGGATTTCATTCAATTGTATTTGTTGATCTCAAAACTCGCGGTTATTGAAATTAGGGTTCTTTGTGTTTGTATGATCGGATAAAGTCCAAGTTGTTCTTGATTCAATCTCCACCATTTAAAATTTATAAGCTTCCCTTTGATTCTACATTTATAAGCTGAAGAAAACATCTACTTAGGACCACATGGAGCTCCTCCCTCACAGCTACAAGATGGTAACACATCGACCCACAAGCAGCGGTTTAAGCAGAAGCTTAAGGAAGCAGATAAGAAAATGAGTGTCTCTGGTCGAGAAAACAAAGTGGCTAACTTAAGAGAGCTTGTAGGCGGTGTAGAGAGAGGAACTAATATGGCAAAAGGTGTTTCAAGAGACTGGCTTGACCCACATTGCCATGAATCTCAGTTCGAAAAACGACGACATCTCTAACGCCTTCTCTTCTTTTGCTTCCCGGGGAAAGAAAGAAACAGTTCCCTTTGAAAACTCTTTGTATCATTCAAAATACCAGAAATTTTAAAGCAATAAAACAATCATTAGCATCAATCCTTTGAGAGAATCAATCATGGATTCTTGATCAAGACTACTCTTAGAGTAATGCAAGTACTCTAGACTTTGGTTTTGTGTAACACCAGAGCTTTATAGCAAGATTCAGTTTGTGAAGACAAAAGATTCGTGTAAACCAATATATAAAGATGTATGTAAATTATACACTCGGGCTTCAAGTAACAATCAAAGACTTGAGTGTGGCATTACATTACAAACACACAAACAGAAACAAACAAACTTAAAAAAAAACTGTTCACTTTCTCTGTTTTTTTTTTTTTTTGCTGTGTGCAGGTATAACTTAACATAGACTCTGTTTCATCTTCAAAGGATGATGATGGTAACGAGGACTACCTTTGACTCTGAGATGTCGTCTGAGCTAGAACGATGTCAGAAGTCGTTAGAGTTCCTGAGTCATCGTAATCAAGTTGCTCAAACTCTTCCATTATCCCAGATATATCTTTTTCATTAATCTTTCCCATTTCTTTCAGTTTATATAGAATAAACTCTGCAGCTCTGCAACACACAAAAGAGAAAGATGACAAGAAGAATAACAAGGAAACATAAGCGAGAATATGTCAAATGTCTCTCACCCGACGACTCCATCTTCATCGAGATCAGCTGCTTCAAGATCATTGTTTGTGATTCTCCTTGTTAAAACCCAATTCACTAACGCTCTCTGTTTGTTTTCAGCATTTAGCTCAGCTACATAGAGGAAAAACTGAGCCAAACATATAGTACTCGTCAAAATCCAAAACACAGCAAAAAGACGTCCCGTTCCCGAGCTAAAGCTCTTATCTCCATAACCCAATGTAGTAACCGTGGAGCAAACACAGTAGAAAGCTTCGATAACCGGCATTTTCTCAACCATTACAAGAAAAGTTGTACCAACAAGGAAGAGGACTACAAGAACAAGGAATGTCACATAACATTTGTATCTCAACTTGTTAGTATGCAACTCCTTGAGAATATCAGTTGGACCAAACGTTTGACGCAAATGAAAAGCCCGAACGAGCAAAGTCTCTTGCTTCTCCACAAGATAATCCGCTGCTCGACTCAAAAGATGACCCACGAGAACCATTCCCGAGAAGACAAAGGCACAAGCAAGTAGTCTTGAAGCAGAACTATTAGGTACAAGGTCACCATATCCAACAGTTGTCATAGTTACAATACAGAAATAGATGGCATCTAACACACCATTGGTCTTCTGACCAGAGATTTGGTTTCTCACAAGGTAGAAACAGATAGTACCAATGGTTAGATATAAAGCCAAGAGCATGATCACTCGCCTGAGATTTGGGTTTAGATCACTGAACATTGGGATTTTACTTGGATGAGGAGGAGGTTCTTCGATTTTAACATCATCATTGTACATACAATCACCACGAGGAGCGCTTCTAGAGCGACGCAATCTTCTTTTTCTTGAAGAAGAAGTTCTTGAGCTTTGGTTGAAGTCTTGAGCCATGGGATCTAACTTCTCTGTTGGTAACAATGGTGTATGAGCTGACTCGCTTGACATTTCTATAATCAAACTCGGTAACTATAAGATTTGAGATCTGCAGATTAATCAAAGCTCATGTCAATTCTTGATTTTTAAAACATAAAAAATTTGCAGACACCAAATCAAGAACTTACGCAAAGATAGACATCTTTTGTCTAAAAACATGTTCTGAGGAATCAATAAATGGACCAAAGATTGCGAATTTGGAACATAAATGTTCTTAGAGGTTAAAAACAGATTCTGAGATGATAAAAAATGAAAAGATAGAAGTTGTTTGGTGGGGGGTGGGAAGAGAGTAATCCAAAACTCAAGGAAGATGAAGAATTGAGACTTACCCAGAAGAATTTAAGATTGATTGGAATAATCAAATGTTCAAAATCGTAATAAGCGGTGTTGTCGGATCTTGCAATTGTTATTCATTCATGTTCTCAGTGGACCATTTCTCTTCACTGCTTACTTCTTGTTTTATTTTTTCCTCTTCTAATTATTTTTGCCACCCTTTAATTGTTTTGACTTTTGACCAAAAAATTAATAACAGAATTTGTTTTTTTTTTGCCGATGATATCGGGAGATTTGTTTGTTATTTTTTATTTTATTTTTGCTGCAAATAGGTTTGCATTTTATAGTTATAAAAACGTATAATTATTCACAATATAAAAAGAGAATTATTTGAAACATTTTATATTTTCAGTGTATATATATTTGTAAGAAATAACATTTGTAAAATATTTACAGCATATAATAATCTAGTTTTTCTTAATGTCATTCCATCTCTCATAATAATTAATATTTATACCTATATTTTATTATTATTTTTTCATTTAATAATGCTGTACCACAACTTAGCCAACTTGAATCCGTCGATGTCAAAATGTATAATCTAATACAAGTATTTAGCTTTCATTTTCATAATCTAATTTTTCAAATCTGGAGAGTTTAAATATATCTCCAAATTAAAATTCTGATATGTGACATTGTACAAACATGGTATACATGTATCGTCTACTATACCACTAATCAACGCTATGGCAAAACTGAGGTGGTATAAATGAGAAGAAATAAAATTGGCAGTATAATAAAAATATTGACAATTCTCAAAAATAGCACAAAATTAAGTTTTTGTGTCACAAATAGCACACATTTTTATTTAGAACAAAAACAACATTTTTATATAGCACAAATCTTTTAACCTCATATTTTTAGGATTTAGAGTTTAGAAAATCTTAAGCCCTAAACCATAAACCATAAACCATACCTCTTATCTCCTAAAAACTATATCCTAAATTTTAAAATACTTAACCCAAACAAAAAAATTAAATTATTGCTTTTTATAAAAATGTTATTTTTGTCCTAAATAAAAATATATGCTAAATTTGTCAAAAAAACATATTGTGGTGCTATTTTAGGAAATTTCTCTAAAAATATTTTGACATGGTAATACTTTTTGTTTTAATATCTTTTATTATACTACCATCTTTTACAATCCGAGTTTTAGAAGTCTATGAAATCAATCCGAATGTTGTTTATACGCAGTCGATTTTTTAAAAAGAGATAATAATATGACTTTTCTTGTTGATGTTATAATTAGATGATTATAAGTCGATAATCACATATTTACAATGTTATACATCAAAGATATTAATGCACTCGATCATGATGATACATATGTATACATTGCATAACTCAAAGCTTCCACGTACACAAATAACTAAATAAGTATAACACACAAACTTGATCATTACTCAGTACTTGATATATTTGGTGATTTGACATAATTGTAAAACATTCAATAATCTTACGCGCATTGATAGGACATCGGTATATAGATATAATATGAGATAGTTCAACACCAACATAAACCCTGATTAAAGCTGGTCAGGCCAGAGAAATGATTCAATTGCAAAAACCCTCTTGTCTTCAAGAGATCCTTCGAAGGAGAATCCATATTGTCTGAGTAGCAAGTCAAGACTGAGATCATTCATGGCTTCATAATCAGACTTGGAGTATTTAGGGTAGTGAAGAGGAACTTGGAATCCACTTGGGAATTCTTCTTTCTTCATCATCTTTATGATTTTGCAGCGGGTGCTTCCGCAGTGCCTGGTTTGATCCATATGGTTTGAGTAGCCGAACATTTGAGTTAGAGCCGAGGTAAATAGCCATTTCATTTCCATTGACTCGGTTGATTTTTTAGAATTTTACAAGAAAAAATAAAGAAAAGGAAGAGTAGAGGAAAAGAAGAAGAAGAAAGCTTAAGACAACTCAAACTCAGAGGCAAGCTTGGAGCTTGGTTATAGACTTATAGTAAAGTAAAGGCGACCAAAGACTTATATATATATACAGAGTGAGGCAGGTAAGACAAATGATATATTTTTCCCCGATATATAATTAAATGAAAATGTTTTTCTACATTATCACGGTTGTCATTTAATTTTTCTTTTATCATCAAAACTACTACGTATTTTTTTCAAAACTACTACATATTTTTTTCAAAACATAAGTTGTACTAGAATCATGGTTTTAAAATTAAGAAAGTATGATTATTAACTAATAGGAGTATTTTGCTGGTAACACTAAAAAATTTAACAAGATCAGATCATTTGTTTACTTGAAAACTAGTTGCGGTAGTTTAGTTTCCCACTATAAATGCTATATAAATATTATATACTACAATTTATGCTAATAAAAGAAGGTGTTAACCGAACAAATGTACTGCAAAAACATCTAACTAATATATAGCACAAGGGACTACAATTCTACGAATGAAACAACAAATTTTTTAATACTTTTTAGTCCTAACATTAGTAATTCTAGAAACAATGATTCATCGACTTGATAATCTGTCAGTTCAGCAACAAAACCAAGTTTTCTTCGATCTTAAAGATCATATAAACTCACTAAATCTAAAAATCTGTCACACAATGGGAGAAAGAGAGCTTGTGCTGCACCAGACAATGCATCGGCCAATCACCAATGATGGTTCATGCACTGATTTTTCTATGTGGGCCAAAATAAAACGGTTGTATATTTGTGGCTTGGTGTGCAAGGAGGAAGTAGGTGGAAGTGTTTAATATTCATATTAAAGAGGGAGGCCCCTTTTTAAATTAAGACGATCGAATTATTTGGAGCCATTCATATGAGCTTCGTGTTTGTGTGGTGGTGCTGATGATGTGTCTCTCTTTACAGTTTCAATTCAAAATATCTCTCCTTTTGCGCAATAGTCATCGTTTATTGTGACTGATCCGGTTAGTAAAAACAAAAACGAGTGAATCCAAATACCAAAATTTTTGAGATATATAGAATTTGTAAATATAACATGTTCTATTTTTGTTTTCTATGTTTCTTCAAACAAAATATAGCATACATTATTTAAATAGATTTCACGAAATTGATCTAGATTAGTCATATGTTTATGAAAATATATGAATTTTAGAATATGAAAATATGAAGCTTCTTTGTAACTAGTAGTTCACACTAGCTAGTACTTATAAACTTATAACTAAAGAAACTTCATCTTCTATTTTATAAAATAAAAAACCCCCAAAAAAAAAAATATTTTTTTTTAAAAAAAAAATTAAAAAAAAAAAAATTATTTAAATTTAATATTTATTGTTAAAAGATATTAAATTAAATTATTTTAGGAAAAAATATGAAAATATGAAGAATTTTAGTTAAAGATTTTTTTATATAGTGTTCACAAAATATCTAAAGCTAAAAGAATCTAACCCAAAAAAAGAAAAAAAAAAAAAAAAAAAGAAGCAAAAAAGAAAAAAAACAAAAAAAATCCAAAAAAAAAAAAAAAAACTAAAAAAAAAAAAAAAAAAAAAAAAAAAAAAAAAAAAAAAAAAATTATAAATTTATATAATATTAATTGTATTTACATTTTTTTTAACCTAATTACCCTACAATTATAAATCCAAAAATATCAATTATTTTTATACTTAAATAACTAAAATATCCAAAATTAAAAAAGTATATGAAAGTTCATAGTTATATTTGTGAAAATTTCACTAATTTTTTTTTTTTTTTTAATTAAAATATTTTTTTTTTTAAAAATATTTTAAAAAAAAAAAAAAAAAAAAAAAAAAAAAAATAAAAAAAAAAATAAAAAAAAATATAATCCCAACAAAAACTAAATAGGTCATAATAAATTTTCAAACATGAATGCAGATGCCTAGTATGAAATATGGTTTATCCTAAATCATCTAGTTTAAATATTTAGTTGTTTCAAAACGATATATCTTTTTTAACAATTCTTTGAAATTATATAAATTTATTGGAACTTAAATATTATAATAATATAAAAATCTAAATTTAGAAAAATGTTTAAATTTTATTGAAATAAAAAGATTTAACATATATTAGAAAAATGAAAAATAAAAATTATCCACTTTATTATTTAATTTTTTTCTTTGATTTTATTTTTTGATTAAGGAAAACAAAATTAACACAATTTTTATGACACATGTCATAATCTTATCGATCAACTGAATATAATCTTATGAATTGTGATTTCCTGTCGAATGAATCACTTTATATAATAAGATTTGTCATTTGTTTCACGCCCAAGAGTGTCCATTTTCTTGACTTCTCCATTTCATACACATACTGTACTTCGATTTTGAATCTTAATTATATTCATACACACATGATCACAAATTCAAAACTAAATCCATTGTGCTGTTGTAAAAAATAAGGTACAGTTGTGTGAATCACTCGAGTCCATTTGATCAATGTCTTTTTTTAAGGTTTCAGTGAAGACGGTAAGAAAATTTCAGAAACAAAAACACAAATCTCTTTGATTTCATTTGGATCATCAAGTAGAAGAATTCAATTTCCACACAAGAACTTAAGCATCAGCTTGAAGAGTCTTCTGAAGGCAAAGTGACACAACCATCGGACCAGCCAAGTCCCCCAGCGCGCAGCCTGCATTAAAGAAAACCATACACATCAATCAATGTTCCAAAAAGTGAAAATTCTGTCGAATTATCTGTCCGGTTGTGAGGTGAGCTTACCGATCCATTGGCCTGTGGAGGG